>VZRE01013480.1:125609-142452 GCA_013396775.1 Cephalopterus ornatus
CCCCCCAAGGAATGACTTCTGCCTTGAAAATTAGTGCTAGGACCTACTTGAAAATATGCCATTTTTGGTTTGGTTTTGAGTGGTACACAGGACCCGGTTAAAGGACACTGATAGGAAAGCTCCTCTGTACCTGTCTGTGATTATATTTCAACATCGCAGCTGAATACAGTGGGACATAAAATTATTTAGCACATGGATAATTCATTTTAAGGGCACAGTGTAAAAAAAAAAAGTAATCCTCCCAAACCCATTTCCTCTCAAAAACAACCCAAACAACAAACCAACGTAAACATACACAATCCTACAGGGCCAGGGGGGTGGGGGGCAGGTGAAGCAACAAAAGCAGAGAAAACTGTATTAAGAGATCAGGTAAAATATCATCACAGTTAGAAAAGAAAACAAAAGCAGTCCAAGGGACACATCAGCCCCAGCAACAAAAGCCTACATCCTGCATGACTGAATAGGGAAGTTAGGGAGCAAATCTGAGCGGTCAGCTTTTAAAAACAGAAAGCTTGCCTAACGAGAACAGAAGAGATTATAAGACAGATGGTAAGTCAAAAGTAAACAGTAAATAAAGAACTTAATATGTTTGGGTAGCACCTTGCAAAGTTATTCAACTACATCAAAAGCAGGAAACCAACTAGAAAAACCAGATGAAGATGAAAAAGGGACACAGCACCAGTGCAGAGAAGCTCAGTGGAACACTCTGTTCCCAGTCTTTACCGGTGAAGCAACTGGGGAGACACTCACACCTTATCTTGATGGTATATAGGTCAGAGGGATGAGGTCAATATGAATTAAGCACAGAGGAATCACCAGGCTGAATGGACAAATCAGACATGGTTCCCCTGGGCCAGCACAGGCCTTCAGAGGACAGCTCCAAACCTGCAACTGAAGAACTGCTGGGCAACAGGTTGCCAGTGTAACTCCAGTGCACGTTAAAGACCCTAAAGGGACTGACACTACAGAAAAGCAAATGCAATTTCCATCCCTGCAAAGCGGCAGTGGATCTGATTGCTGTACACAGATAACGAATCTGTTGGAAAGAGCATGCACAGCTTCTCTGAGAGAAAATCCTACCAAGACCACAACACTTTCCTTCCCCCATGCTGGTGCCAACTTACATATCCCTCTGAATTTGGGGACTGAGCTGTTGGACCCATTGAATATCTGGGTTGAACACCATATAATCTTATGGAAGGGATCACTCCGGATTATTTGGTAAAAAAAATCTGCAAATGTAATCTTCAGCCACCCAAAAGAGGTTCAAGACTTTCTGTGACAACCTGCACATGCTTCTGCTGCATCTTGCAGGCTCCTTCACTATCTTAAAATCACAACGCAAAGGTTTGTTGTACGTTGCAATGTTTGCAACTACGTGCTTAAAAGCACTGTGATGCACCCAGATGAACTTAACAAGGGGAAAAAAAAAATCCCATAACCCTGTTTAGCCTCATATAGCAGCTTGTAAGCTTTGTTCTGATGACTGGGGAATTGGATGTAGGGCAAACAATTGGCAATGCTGCTAACAGCAGATTCACGAAAGAAAGTCAGTCATTATGGGATAACTTTTTCTTCCACAGCTTCTGGATGTAATTGTAGACATCAGTCTACCTGCTGATGGTGCCAAAAGATGGAAAAAGTCACTGAGGTGAGTCTGGGAGGAAAAAAAAAAAATCAGGTTGAAGCCCAAGTATTTCTCTCTACTGTCATTAATACTGGCTGGTTCCAAGGGTCCCATCTCTCCCCAGACCACAGGGGAAGATCCAATCCCTTAAGCCAGCTCTGGCATTTAGCATGCTAAAAGACTCAGCAAAAAAAGTCTTAAAACTCAGCAAAAAAATAACCTAACAAAAAGCAGCAGAGTATCTGCTGCTGACTTATCAAGCAGAAACAGCACTGCCAGCATACACTGATCAATGCAAGTAGTACAAGTGAGGGTGTGGGGCACATATAGGAGGATGTTTTGTTTGCCATGGACATGCAGTCTCATCTAAAAGTTGCATTTAACTCACATTACTTACCCAAACAAGCAGAGTACAGTCATAGTATTAATTAAGCCTGCAATAGATTTGGTATGAGAGTGAAGCCAGGTTGTGAAACTGCACTCCAGTTCTCTAATGTCGTTCAAGTGGCTTGCAGGACACAAATATGCTGCATGAGATAGTCAGCTATTCAATACTAACAATACTAAAGCAAAACAAAATTCTGGAAGACCTAGAATTAATCTCAAGCAAAGCAACTACAATGTTTCCACAACCAAGCTTAAACATTTCTTTCTAAAACTAAATATTCTCTCAAACGCCACATGAGATCCAAACAGTTTCACAACTATGTACAGAACACCTTCAGCAAGATCCCTTCAAATGTCAAAATTGAATTTCAAAAACCATCTCAGATTGGAAACTCTGGAAAATAACAAGGGTGAATTTTAATTTCAATGCATTAAAATCTATGTGTTCATGTTTTGTTTTGTTTTTTCTTCAGTAGATATCATTTTATGAAAGCAAAAAGCTAACTACATCTTCAAATTAACCTTGAAAACTGCACATTTCTGAAGCTAACACAAAATTACAACTGCATTGCACACCAGCAATTATATATATAGCCTTTCCAAAGAAATACCAGGAGTTCTCTGAAAATACTGTATCCTACAACTATGTCCCAAAAATATACAGCATAAATGTGCTAGTTTTGTTAAAGATACTTATTTGGTATACTACCCAAAAAACTCCAACAGCTCACCACCTATGAGCAGATCCCACATAACCACAATTCAATCGTTATTCTGGGAATTAACTGAAATAAAACAGCAGCAGACCAAATCACTGACCTAAAGAAGAATATTATTTTTTTGCTATTAGATCTGTATATGATTTAATCAATGAACTTTCTAAAGGTCAAATCAATGAAGATGTATCTTTATTCCAAAAGACTATAGATTCAACCTTCATACTACCTACATATTTTTAAAATCAACACACATAATAGTAGATGGCTTTTAAAGGACTACCAAAAAGGCCATAAATCCCTTGAAAACAACCACAGTGTCCAAGCTGTTCCTTTTTGGATTTCTCACTGCAACACTTCAAGGTGCCAGGTTTTCTGCTTCCACCCCTGCCAAGGCACGAGAATCAAACTACTGTCTCACTCCCTGACAAGACTCCAGGCTGCAACTTCTGTTTACCACATCTGACAGCTGGAGGTTGGCACCCATTTTTCTTTCAGTGAACTGGGACAGGTTGGTCTACACTGTGATTAGCAACTTTTACTAAAAACTAAAGGATGGATTTACACACTTGACTTTGCTCAGGTAGAGCCACTGGCACAGCATCCACCCCATCAACAGCACTCAGCTCTGTGCCAGACCACTCACGAGGTCGTGGTATGTTCCACCTCCTGGTGTGAGGTCAAACTCTTCCCTTTCACCATCATCTCCAGTTTTACCTCCTTTAAGCTGCCAGTCCCTCAACTGCACCCAAGCCCAAAACACAGGTAGCAGTGGCTATCCTTCAGCTGATGGGGGAAACTTCAACTCAGATGAGGGCGAACAGAAGGGACTACCATATTAAAAAACACTGATAAACAATAACCATATTACCGGCTCTAGAAGCAATGATCACCTACTATATCACTTTGCTGGTTTGTCATTTTAGTTCAAAAAAACCAAACCAAAATGACACAAATAACTCACCAAAACTCAGCTTTGCTTTAAAAGTTGTTCACGTACCACAATTTCAAAACCTATCAATTTGAAGTCTTCTGACATTTCAACGTAAGCATGGAAACCAACTCTCCCAGACACCTCAGGGTGAGCCTGTCTTTTCAGCTCCCTGTTACTCCCTTTCATAGAAACTGTGCTCCTGAACTGCTCCTTCCCTTTGCTGTCATGAATTGCTGTGCAAATAAAAATCCACTTTATTAGTTGGTTGAACTCAAGTAGTAAAGTCTCCAGTACCACTACTTCAAAAAAATTACTACTCAACAAATACTTTGTTTGCCATTTGAATCGTCATTTCCTTGAGTTTTATTCTGGCAATGTTTCTTATTAACAGCGAAGATACTGTGTTCAGAAAAGCAATATCCCTGTTCAACATGAATAGTTACTGAGTTATAGTTCAGTTCCAATCCAGTGAAAAGTTACTTATACACACAATATTCTCTGAATTCATTACCTCCACACAGCTCTGTTATTGACCAATGTTTGCCTCTATCTCCACCTCAAGAAAGTCATAAATCTTACTCAAACCAAAAAGAGTGGAAAGAATGGTAAAAGTTTCTCTATCAAAGCAAAACAATTTATTAGAGAAAACCCCCCATTTACTAAGTTAGCAATCCTGCTGGACTTAACCAGGTCAGACAGCACCAACGGGGCATCTCCGAACTCTCACTGAAACAAGTAATCTGGTAAAAAGTAAATAACTTTCTACCACAAACTACCTACAGAGAATTCATCTAACAGTCCTTAGAGATAATAAACTTCATCTATCATCACTATTCTCCAATAATAATCTTCCTTGTAAAAGAAAAGCATCAGTGTCACAGCTTTAAAGACCTATTCCCATATTCAGACACAGTGACAGCATTTAACTTCTATGTCAGGAGTATCAGTGAACCATTACTACCTACTGTGGTTGCACATGAGGACATGAAGAACTTGGCAATGTCTGCAAGTGTCAATTAAAAAAAAAACAGAAGAGGAATTTTTAGGCTAGAAGTAAATGTACAATATATGATATGAAGAAGATAGGTTTTGTCATGTTATCTTGGCAACTTGAAACTTTCAAAGGCAAAATTATTGTCCTCATTCTTGAAAACTTCATCATCAGGAGATTTCTCAATCTAGAACATATTACCAAAGCAGAAGCCACTAACAGACCAGGATTATTGCCATCCATCAGTCCCCTTCCACAGGGGCACCATGAGAAGGTAAAATGCCACACTGATGCCTAAAGCCCAAGTCCACTTCAACACACTCAGAGGGACCTTTTAAATTATCAAATCTATTAAGTTTACTATCAAAGGCCAGGCATCATATATTTCTTACTGTAAAGCAATCAAGATTTATCTAAACTATTTGCACTGCTTGCCCACTAATCCTATTCAGGATTACTAGAAAGCCATGCTGCTCCAGAAAGAAGAAACCTTACACTCTAAATCTAAAACTTACTTGCAGTCTTTTTATATCCTTTTGTTTTTCTGACAGTACTGGCACCTAGTTTAAAGAGTTGTGTTCCTTTGACTTTCTCTTCCTACATACACATATATATGCACACACAAAGACATATATACTTGTGTATGTATACACACACACGTACATGCACATCTCCCCTCAACCAAATTTCGTACCTCTCAGCTATTGTTCTGATCCTCTAAAGCAGCCCAGCTCTTCTCATCTTCCTTTGCAAGCTGATCTCACAGTTCCAAGCACTCTGGCTGTCCTGCTCTACAAACACAAAACGTCTTTCTCCTGAGGGCAGCAGAACCATAAAGTTTTACAAGTAAGCTCTCAGCCAATCTATTGTAAAATTGTATTTAATACTTTTCTGTTCTTACCAAGAATTACTCTCTAAAATAGGCACTTGCCCTTTACATATCTATAGCATAATGAAGCCTAAGTAATAACTAACAGTCAGCTGGTAATACCAGGAAACCATTAAGGAGAGAAACAAAAACTCCTAACTTACAGAATCAGTTTTTATTTACTCCTGAAGTACATGAAGTTGCTCTATAAAATACTGATTGCTGTCCCAGTTCTAACAGCACAGTCCCTGAAGTATTTCAATCAGATAGTTGGATCTTCCTCCCAACTTTGCCTCACTAAGATTTCATTATGATCTACCCATTGCTGTGGAGTGGGTGGGGGAGCTGAGGAGCGTTACTGATAAAAGACATCACTTCTGGCTCCAGACATCCAAACTGCAATTTCCCAAAGACTAGAAAAATACTTAGGGAAGTATCATAATACCATCACTGCTTGTACCTTTCTTGCCACCCTGCCTTCTCTTTCTGGTCATCTCCATTTCCAACACTCAGTAAATCAAGAGATCTCATCTCTCTACAGAACCACAGTTTTCTGGCTCCAGCAGGGCAGGGAATGTGTAACCATACCCCCCCCCTCGGTCCTAAAGTGTCCATAAAAAAATGGTTTTCATGTGACTCAAACAGAAACACTTATGAGAAACATCTTCTAGAGCAGAAATGCTTATACAACACGATTTTTGCAAGGTCTTGTCGTCAATTTGTGCTAGTAGACTTAAAACTATCTAAACTATTCTCAGGGAAAGGATTCACTAAACAGTAGCCTAAAAATATGAAGGAGGATATGCTGACTATGAGAACTCAAACTGAAAAAAACTATTCTGAAAAGAAAAAAAAAAATCATTGAAAATTCTGTGACTTAATTGAGAAGCAACAATAGCCTTTAAAGGATTCAAGCTAATGTGAATACAACTGTGATTCATTTCAGATATAACTGACTAGTTTACTAAAAAGAGAAAAAAAAAGAAATAAAAAAGGGAGGTGTATGCCTCCACGTTGCCAATTTAGGCAAAAATATCCTGAGCTGAGTCTGGAGAGCTTCCTGGCAGGGTAATCCAGTCAAGGGAAAGAACAATCGCAACAATAGCCAATTTCTCTCACTACTAACTTGACAAAGAAAAGTAGGATGAGGTGCCTTATTATTTTTTCAGTAAGAACATAAGGTAGAAAGATTGAGGATCTCATCCAGGCTTATCCACCATGATCACGTGGTCAGGAACAAAACACAAGTCTTCCAAACCTCGCTGCAGTGATTCATCCTTCAAGTCCCACTTGACTCCTCTAATAACTTGCATACAGAGAAGTTGGACAGAACCTGCAAAACCCCAGAAACACTCTGAGGTCCAACAGCCATTCAAGGTTTTACGTAAGACTGTCTCTTTCTTTTTTGACTACACCAATCACTTAAACATAAATAGAGGCCTTATCTGTGGAACCATCTAAACATTGCTGATCTCTCTGCAATGGCCTCTTCCAAGAAATTTCTGGCATCTCCAAACCCCTCAAATTTAGCGCCAAGATGTCAGAGACCACTCTGAACTGCCCTAATTTTCTCCTCTAAAACAATTTCCATTAAACATTCTACATAAAATGACAATCAAGAAAACATATTATGCTTATGTTGCCTAATTTTTGGATGTCTGTCTGTGATCCACACAATTAGATGACCACCAGTCAGAGAGAGTATCTCTTACTGTAGTAGCAGAGTGCTCATCACCTTCCTCTATCTTCATCTACCTTGCCTAGTGTAAATACCGTCAGCTCAGGACAAGTAAGACTCATCTGCTGCTGACATCTTGACACACTTAGAAAAGAAGAAAACATATTGAAATTAGCAGAATGGTACAGGGTAGTAGATAGTCTTTGAGTAGGTTATTCCAAGCCATCAACATTACATATGTAAAGAAACTTAACATTCTTGAAATCCTCCAAAAGGAAAAAAGGGAAAAAAAAAAAAACAACAAACCAAAAAAAGCCGCCAGCACCAAATAACCTGAAGGACAGATTTCATATGCTCCCAAAAAGAAATACTGCTGGGAGCTATTTTTGCAGTGGCTTAGATTTCTACGTTAAAAGCCCAAACTGTCCAAGCACAGCAAACTGCAATAATTCATCCCTGAGGTAAAAAGAGACTGCAATTGTAAAGGTACACAGGAATACTTTTTTCACTTCAATCTTTTTCCTGTGAATTAAGGAAAGGGTAATTTGTGTTCTATTTATGTTTCTTTATAACACTTCATTTTTAATGCTTGGTTTTATCCAGCATTCCTTCCAAATGAACAGCACCAATTTCCCTTCCTTGCACTTTTAGTCCCAGTATTTTACAGGAATTCTGGTATTACGGTGAGAAGTATCCCACATAAAATTTCTGATTTCTGCCATGTGCCTCTTCTCTACCTCATCAATTTTAGCTGAACTGAACCAGAGCCAGAATCCTGCTCCTATTTCTTAAGGAAAAATGAGTCTAACTACTACAACTTCACATTCTATCAGCATCTTAATAGGGATTGATTTTAATATTACATTTCCATTCGGATGTTCATTTGCTTCTTCAGAGTTTGGATAAGCGCTTGTACGACACTTCATAGAAAGAACTTGCCTTCTATTGCTTGGCTTGCAGTTTTTCTTCTGGGCCAGTGCCCTGCTGAAGCTTTGTTCCCCTCATGCTTAAGAGATACTTCATTTGCAACTACTCACCTCCCTTCAGGCACTGCAGCAGTCTTTGAAGAGGGCTTCTTCCTTCGCTATACCTTTTCTGTGGGTTTTTCAACCACATGCTCTGCCTCCAGCACTCTCTCTGTGCAGAAACACTACTTAGAGAAGGCTGGTGCAACACTTTCATTGTCTGCTTAATGTGACAGTCAAAGTACTAAGAACTACAAAAATATTTTTTCCTTTTTATAAAGCTTACAAGGGATGTCTATCCAGCACACCATCTTCCCCAAAAGTCAATCTTTCAGCATGTTTATTTATACAGAAAAAAACTGCCTTGCAAACTTGCTATTCACTGGCAGCTTAACTTATCCTTGTACTCACTTACTAAGAAAAATTGGGTGTGGCAGCCAATCCTTATATTCTTTCGGTCTCCTGGAAAAAGGGGCTGGACGCAATCAGATTTACTTAGTTAGCCCACACTGCTGTCCGTCAGTGGAGGATCACATACCTTTTTCTTAATACACCTGAAACTCATGAACTCTTGAGCTTCACCCACACAGTTCCTACCTCCGTACCAAGTGCCACATGGAAAACAAGGGAAGTGTTTTATGGCAATGGCTCGTCTACTGCAATTACTACAGCCCTTTTTGGCAAGGCCCAACCTTGCCAAAAATGCCACAGAGTTCAAGCTAATGGAAAGAAAGGCATAAAATGACATGTTATATACCATTAAGGATTGTGAGAACTCACTCTTTATAAGACAGAAAGACAAGTGCTCTGGGAAGACGTACAGATCTCTGTATGGCTGCTGTCCCAGTGACCTTGCCACAACTCTGCCGAGCTGAGCTGTTCTGCATTCCGTAAGATGTCATTCTCCTGAAATTAGCACTTCAATAACCCTGGCTGCAATACTCAGTGTGGCAAAGCAATATCCATGTACTCACAACAAGCACTGCCTTCCAGGAAGCTATCAGAGCCCAGTCAGATTATAAAAACTTAAGGCATATCCTGTGAGGCCTAGACACAATCTGTTAGGGGACAGCAGTTCTGAAGACATGTGACAAATGCAAAAAAATCAAAAAAAATCTCACCAAAGACATGTTTCTGGCAATGAAGCAGGAGGGTCTTTACACTGATCCCTTTTGCCAACACCCCAGGTATGAAAACGTAGGGCTTTTTAAAAGGTTATACAAGAAGCCCAGGAAAGATGCCAACTGTTGTTTACAATGCTGAACTGAAAAACACCACAGCTTTTGGTCAGTCAGCATATACCACAGCACTACCAAACAGTAAGGAAATGCAGCACTGGACCAACTCAACAGCCACATTCCATTTGAGGGCTACTGCACTCCCCAACATGTTTTGTTATCAAGGACATGTTTTTGCCAATGTGTTGATTAACCGCAGTAGAGTTGCCCCATCCTGTTATTTAAATGTAAACTTTGCAATGCTAAACTGAGTACCAATATAATATCCCACTCCATAGGAGCATAAACATCAAAAAAAGGTCAAGCATTTTCATAATGCTTTGCTAATGAGGGTCAGGGCCTGACTGGACTTGTTTTGGCCTCCAGCCTAGCAACAGTTTCTGTATTGGCCAAACTCTGATTAGTCTACTATTATTTTTAAATAATTTGCATATTTCCTGCCTTCCATGGAAACTCTTGCCACGTAATTCAGCAGTATATGGCTCAAACAACTAACACTTCTTCTGAAGACAATAATTTGATGCTATGGAAAATCTGCAGTTAACTCTAAACAAGTACTTAATGTAAAAACAGACAGACTAGCATACTGAGCTTGCTTCACTAATTATGGTAGGAGCCTTGGAGAACCAAAAACTATGGACTAGATAAATATATTTCATTCATCAAGTGGTCACAGTCTAGATCTGTAAACTAAGCAAACTGAGTTAGCAGGGTTCCAAACTTTGTTTCCTGGTTACCTCTTAATTGTCAACAACAAAAAAGTGCCAACATTAAATTTCTCAGTTTAGTATTCAATTCTAGATAACAATTATAAAGGTGACCTAAGAGACAACATCATTCAACACACAGCTAACGAGGAGGCAGAACTGCGCACTCTTTGACCAACTCAAAATATTGGCATTTTTAAATGATTAACCCCTCAACAATTTCTAGCAAAGAATATTAAAGTTAGTGCTCGTGAAGTAAGCCAAATCTAGACACAAAACACATTTTTCTCACAGGCAGACAGGTTAAATGTCAAAAATAATGTGAAAATTTGACTCTGCATGGAAATCTTTATTGGGAAGACAAAGTACAAGATAGAGTAAAAGGAAATATGACAAGCTAGATGAATGTAACTAAACCAAAGGAGGCAATAAAAATGAATGAGCAGACTGATGGCAGAGGGAGAGGTGGTTACTGACTCCTTCTCACCCTACAAGGGGTATGAGAACAATTACCTTCCACAAAACTAGTACTGCAGAGAATCAGAGCATTTATTATAACTTTCTGGTGACTGCTTTTAGCTGAACAAACAAAACCAGTGTCCATCCTTAAGACTGTTAGTAATGCGATCTCCTGGACTAACAGAAACTACCTCATTTAGACATAAGAACAGACACCTAAAATAAGCTTATTAAGGAAAAAGCCCTCAAATTACAGTTAACCTAATCTGGAGTTTAACATGGCATTATTTTCTCAATTCACCAATAATATCAGAAGACGAACCTACTGGGCAAAGGCAAGCTCTTTCTGAAGCTATGCAACTTTATCCCTTTTCCCCCTCTGCTGCACCAAGATACATTCACCAGTCCTGCTTTCAAATATGCTGGGAATTCCCTGCTGAGCACTGCCAACGCCAGCCAAAATACACATTTTCTACTGCACTGTATTTTAAAAGCGCCTACCACAGAACGCCACTCCGAAAAACCACTTCATATTCCAGCATTTAACATTCAACAGTAAAGACCCTGTTAAGCCAGAAGAAAATACTAAAGCTTATACAAATGTACATGACATACACATGAAATCCAGAATAAAGTCAGACATGCAGACACGAAAGAACACTTCCCTGTGTGTTTCCTTGCTGTGTTTTTTGTTTTGTGACTGCTGTTGATCTTTAGCCATGACCAAGCAATCATTATAGCTGTTGTGTAACGTTCAAGTGTGACAATAAATTCAAATTATTGCACAGTCTGCCACACAACAGTGTAAGGCTCCACTGCCACACAACCAAGCCCTGCACAGAAACAACAAAATTTCAAACTTCTGGCATCAAAACTTGTAATGTCAATAGGTACAGCTCAACTCTGAATAGGAACTGCAGAAGAAGTTGGGAGCATTGTTGGGTCTTTTAAACACAATATGAAATTCATACTTTGGTAAGCTTCCAGGCAAAGTTTCACAAAAACGCTTGTAAAGAAACATACAGTAAAGCTAGCAAGGAGTCAAGCACAAGGTTCCAACTTTAAACATTACAGTAAATTGTAGAGACTAAAACAGGAAGTCGGGCAGCAGCCAAGAAACAAGAAATTGAGAAAAGCATGAAATCCTATCAACTGCAAGCCGTAACATTTTTATTTACGTGTATGTGTAAGCATATGTACACATCTACAGAAAAGCCTAATCTTTCTTCAGTGCTTAAAAGAAAGCATCAGACAATTAACATTGTGGAAAAAAATCAGCTTTGGGGCTGTACAGGAAGATTTTAAGCTACTTCTATCTAAACTACCAGCAATTCACTACCATTAGTACCAACATACTATCAAGACACAGTAACTAATGAAAAAAACTAGATGGCCAGTAACAAACCCTAGAACCATTTCTTTACCACAGGTTCAAGTTACACTCACTATGAGCAGAATCACAACTTCCTTTGAGAGTGTGAAATCTAACAGGCACAAGACTAGTTAACTGTATTTTTAAACTGCATTAAATTGAACTGTTTCCAAACTTCAATAACATTAAGCTAGTGTAGAACTGCTACCCCATATCCTTCCAGATTGTGTAAGTTAACAGATCTCAGAATCAGACCTGAAAACATAATTAAATACAAAGGTCAGGGACATGATCATGGCAGCATATCTGTATCTCTGTCCTGTAGCCAAACGAACAGTTGCTGCAAAATACTACAAGTCATCAACAAAGAAAGGAACAGGTAAATTTCCCAGATAAGTCTTTATGAAAACTGGCTATCACCTAGAAAATATTTTAATCCAGAGGCCTTCAATCACAGAAGATGGTCAAGCTATGCAGATTATTTCTGTGACAAAGAATGTGGTAGCCAGCAACACTTCCACACGTGCACAGGGCTGTCAGCTTCCCTAAAGCACCAGATCCACCCCAGGAATGCAGGCCAGCTACAGACACCACCTCATGCCTCTGGCACATCCCCCTGCCAGACCAGAGGGATATGATCGAGCCATCATCCAGGCATTTGATGTAAGGCACTAGTGGTAAACATCTTTCCCAAGAGCTGCTCAGCCAGATGGGGAGCAGGGCACAGGCCACATCAGCCATTCCAGCTGCAAACTCTTGTTCTTGGCTGCCAAGTACCAGATGACAGGAGTAGAAAAATCAGCTTTCCTTTCAAATTGTCTCAAGTAGAGGTGGCCACCACTAAATTAATCCTATTCACTAGCAGGCAACCTTCAGCAAGAGACTATAAAAAGCAAAAAAAAAATGGCAAAAGAGCCTGTCAGACTGCCAGGCAATGTCTTCCCCACAAAGATGTTGACACTAAAGCAGGCAAGCTGAAGAGCTTGAGGCAGACACTATGCAGGATCAAAAACTCAGCCAGGTGATTTCTGTGTGCCAAGGGAAATCTTTATGGGGAGCAGAGATGTGAGATTCTTTAAGAAAAAAGTCCTCCTCATTCCCCACAGCACAGCTTCAACTGAACTCCTCTTCACATACTTACTCTTCCCATCTTGTCACAACTTTCTTGCACATCCACTCAAACACTTTCCTACTATAAGAAAAACAGTAGTGAGCCCCTTCACACTGGGGGCAGTCCTTCTCCACCTCCACAGTGGCAGGCAGGACATGATATTGTTTCACTGATCATGGCGGCACAGGGTGTATTGCATAAGACCAAATCAGAAAGCAAATAAAGATATGCAAGTTACTTGTCACAAAGGTAAGAAATATAGGAAAAACAGGCTCCCCAGTTTTCCTTCTCTCTAAATCAGTGGGCTAAAATGTTTTTACAACTCTTCCTCTTAAAACTAATTTCTATGGATACTTCTCGAAAATCTGCTCCTGAACAACTGCAGTGTTCAGTAACTTTACTCATTAAATGGAGTTTCAAAAACAGTGTCTAAATGACACTTTGTCTGGATCAGCAATTTTTAAATTTTCTATCAGTGTCCACACCTTCAGGATAATTTCTTCATCCCTTCGGCACAGGTAGTTTGAGAGCCATCACACTGATAGAAGCAAAGCATATGCCCTTCAGAACATATCCCAGGAAGAAGGGAAAGGGTGCCTTAGAGAGCAACTCAAAGTGAAGTGAAATTACAGGCAGGAGAAAGTTCTTCAGTTAAAGAGTGACAGAACAAAATGTCAACAGATCAATGGAGCCTATGAAAGGAGAGAAAGCCCATGGCTGGAAGGACTTGCTGAGACTGCTGGAGAGATTCAGTATCTTCCAGCTATCTTCTTTTGACTCCATGAGTCACCCTCTCCAATCCGACAGCTCCCTCGCAATACCCGCGACCAACACCCCGTTCTCTGTGCTTTAAGAACTGCAGAGATAGGAAAGTGCCAACTATTTCATCCATGTATGGGCTGTCCTAAGTCCAAAATCTGCACCCTCTCCAAACAGGCATCTCCACTTGTTCCTAATAACTGCTCTGATGCTGTCCTCATCTTGGCATCAAAAAGTTAGAAAAACCTGGAGGTGTCACAAGCAGGTTTTGTTCTGAAGACAACACGCCAGAACCCCTTGTCCAAGTGATTCAGCCACCTGCTTTTCTTTGATCATGCCCAGTTTCATTGTTCAAAGACCTGCAAAGAACGTGAGTCATGTTTGTGTCAGAATACCTGCTCACAGGTCTTTCATCTTCCCTGTAATTAACGTAACTAAAAAAAAATTCTAAAATTCACATACAAACCCTTATTTTAGACTACTACTCTTAGAACAGATGCTTCAGTCTATGGGCAAAACCTCCAAAAGCATTCAAGGCAGAAAGCTACAAAATACATTCCCTAAAAAACGCCAGCTCTCATTCAGGTTCTTTTTGCTGTACAGGATGAAGCTCAGCTTCAAAGTCAACATCCTATCTGTGTGAGCTACCTGGTTATCGATAAGACTGCCTGCAAATCTTGTGAATCTAGAAATCATGCTGCCTCTGAACACTTGGCAGGAGCAATTTATTCACCGACCTACAATTTTACGTGCAATACTGAACAACTTTTTCAAAGTTGCTTCCCCAACTGCACAAACATAATCAGCTCACAAGGCTGCTGAAAGCAGCAGTTCTGCCATCTGTCTGCTTATTCCCACCTCACACTTATGCGGGCACAAGTGTTTGTGAAGCCACGCAACGATCTAGAGAGAACCAAACTCTGAAAAGTAACCAGGGAAAAATATAAAATTATCATCAGATCAACTGTGCATGCTGGCACAGGCATGGGAATAAGCAGAAATGACATTACTAATTTTAAATGGCAGTGCCATTTTCAGAAGTCCATTGATGCAGCAACTTTTCACCAAGTCTAGAAACTAAATCTTAAGAATACTTAGGCACACATATAAATTTCAGAAAAATTCAAACAGTTTTACTTGATTTGCTATCGTGCTCTTGTTAAAGTAAGAAGTGGGAGAAAAAAAAGTGATCTATTGCTTACTAAGAGGAATAAAAGTGCTTAATGGAAAACATTTCTGTGTTGAGATCTTCACCCCTGCCTCAGTTTCCTTCACTCATAAAACAGAGACAGTAGCACTAGTCTATTCAACTAAACATTCTGCAATACAAATAAACAACATAACACCAAGGCAGTATTGTTACAGAGAGACACAGACAGAATTCAACTCTCTTACAGCAACGAAAGAGTGAAACGGCACAAAGCTGATGTTGCAACCTATAGTTGGTCTGGGATGGAGAACAGACACAGGACAATGCACAGCAAAATGGCTACTCAGAGCAGCAGTTCCTAAACAGTGGGTATCTACAAAAGGACAGACATGGATTTGCAAAAGACCTGGGTAAAGAAACTCACAGTGGAGTCTCCCTGCCCTCCTTTCATTATTGGTACTCTGATGAAATCACATAGGAGTTATGAAGAGCATATAGGGAAGACTTGCTGGGGTGGCAGGTTAAGTAGGAATCCACAGAGCTGGGTTGTCATGACAGCAGCTGAAAGTATGCAAGAGATGTATAGATCCTGGGTGTTAGAACAGCAAGGACTACAAATAAGATCATTAATACATCACATTTTTAAACACCAAGAAGCATACACTACATCTCATTAATGAAACAAAGACTGCATGATAACCATTTGCATTGGTGAGGGTGCACGAGGGTCTAGGACATACACAAAACATTGTATTCATAAAGTACTGATAAAGCACAGGTTCTCACAGACTCAACAGTCATGCTATACATAAGAGGAAAGAAGTGACATGCACTTTGGTGGACCAATGCACTCGAGCCTCAGCTGGAGCTTGGAAACTCACCACATGAGCTCCATCCCATTTAAAAGCAAAGTAAAACAGCGGAAACTCAATTTCCACAACCCCTTAGGTTAACTTTGCACTCAAACGGACTTGGAACATGCAGCGACTCAGTAACTCATCCCAGCTGAGAGGAAGTAACTTCCTGTCAGAGAGAAGTTACTCCCTGAAGTGTCTGAGCTCTGTCTGCAGCAGCACGCCCAGCTCCCCGGCGCAGGCAGGCTGCAGGTGCTGACATGCCGGGCACTGCCATCCTGGTGGGTCACCTCCGAAGGCAGCGGGGCACAAACACTGAACAAGAGCGGCCAGGGATGGCAATCAAACGGGCCCTTGGTGGACACTCTTGCAAGGAAGCTTGGGAGGCACAGGGAGGATGGGAGTAACAGGTGTTTATGTGATCTGTTCAAAACTCCGGGAATTTGATGTGGTGGATTATTCAGGGACTCGGGATGTCTAACACTGGGTCATCTTCAGGAGTCGCTGCAAAGCAAGGACTCTGCACAGTTTGAGACCAAAGTAGCCTTTACGAGTGCCTGGCACAGAGAATGTACAGGTACACCAGTGCTCACAAATCCGGGATTCGCACGACAGGGCTCTTACACTGTACTCACCATCCAGCACTGGTGAAGGAGAGGCCCGCACTCATGTAGAACACACGGACAGCGACAGGCTGACTAGTGAAGGGGTCCCAGTACGGACTACTGGTGAAATAGGAGTGCAGCGGGCAACTCGGGCGCTACTGAACAGCGCCCAGGAGCGGGAAGCGGGCACTGCCCCGGGGGCGCGGCGGCCGGAGGTGGCCGCGGAGCCCGGAGCGCGGCACAAAGGCGGCCGCTCGGAGCAGGGCGCTGCCGGGTCAGGGATCACGGCGGGGAGATGCCACCAGCGCGCCGGGCCGAGAGGGGCTAAGCAGGGGTCACGGAGCGGGCGGGCAGCGCGGCGCTCCCCGGGGCGAGCCGGGCGCGGGAGGGCAGCGCGGCTCCGGGGAGCGGGGGCGCCCGCG
>VZRE01013480.1:143269-244179 GCA_013396775.1 Cephalopterus ornatus
CCTTTCCCCCCCCCCCCCCCCGCCGAGCCGCCCCTCTCGCCTTCCCCCTCACATCCCCCCCGCGCTCTATCTCCTCCGTCTGACAGGGAAGTGGAGCAACTCCACCTCGCGTGCTAAAAAAAAAAATAATTAAAAAAACCCAAACCCACAAACCCGAGCTCTGCAGGCGCCGCACGGCAGGAGCAAAGCCCTTGAGATGGTTAAAAACACCCCGCTAAATAATTCAAGTGACCTGAGATGCCTTTCTCTGGGGAAGGGGGGGGGGGGCTGTGTTGGAGCCGTCAGGCTGGGAGCCTGCAGAGAGTGCTGGGATGCACCTATTAAACATGCAATCGTGATGGCTAAAAGCCACGGGCTTTATGTATATATTATATTTTATATATATATGTGTGTTTTTTTAATTACAGCTTTGGCAATTGCTTCACAACCAATAAATAGCAGCTCAGAGTGCAGGCCCGCAGCTACAGAGCCAGCAGCCCTGACCCGGTGAGACCATGGCCCTGGGTGCCTGCAGCCCGGGAGAGACCTCTAGGGAAAGGAAGTCCAGGGGAAAAAGGATGTGAGTTCCTGCTGTCCTCCAGACGTCTAAAATTAGGCTTACCAAGCTACAAGGGTGGCAGGGGAAATGTGTTCCATATTACTGTTTTGCATTAGCCTCACATATAGATGTATCTGAATTTACGGAGAGGCTTGCAAAGAGCTGTAAAGTACTTCAAAATCTGTCTGTATGTATATTTAGAAAATAACACCTCACCCGTCACTGTTATGCAGCCATCTCTGGCATGGGATATAACAGCTGTTTAACATAGAATAGCAACACTACAGTATCAAGGAAGACAAGGGGCAAGGGCTGCCACATCGAGTTAAAATAATATCACAAGTTTAGAGAGGTACAGCCGTTACCCAAGCTAGAATGCAGTATAGAAAAAGTTTTCAGTCACAGACTACTTAGAGACTCAGTTTTACATTTCTTGTTGGAAATGGTTTATCCAATATCCTCATGATCTTAATTTTGGCTGGATCTTAAACTATGGATTTGAAGAGAAAATCCCCAATTACTAGAGCACTAATACTAATGGGTTAAAAAGCCCTTTGAGGGTTTCTGTCCAAATACTGGCCTAAACTCCTCTTGCTTTGACTGTGAATCATAGCCTGAGGTGAAACAGCTTCAGGGAATACAGCAAACAGAAAAGAGAAGAATTAGATGGTGTGAAGCAGTCTTTTCCATTTTTGAATGTAATATTTATGTTTGGAGCTGGAGAACACTTGAGAAGGGAACCCAGTTCTCCTCTCTCAAACAACTTGCAAGTTTCTTTCAAAACAAAGGCAGTGTTTTCTCCTTAGGGATTCATTTGTTTTAAAATCAGTTAGCAGTGACACCTTCTGTTGCTTTTGGGAAAATAGTTTCTCCAGGTATTGAATTCTGTCTTTTTCTGATTTTTTTAACATCTTGCATTATTTAACACTAATATTTATAAAAATACGAAGTAATTGGGAAAGCTTGTGATATAGACACAAATATAAATCATTCACTACAGGGACAGATATTTGGACAGTTCAGTGTAAGTCTCAGAGCTAGGATTGATATCCTTATGCAATATCAAGACTATTGATAATGCATAAGGATAACTATTTTATCAAATATTGTATTGTAATGGTCCTAGAATGAAAGGCTAAACTATATATATTACTTATCTATTAAAAACACCTTACTTTTTCCACTCCTGCAGATGTTCTTTGTTGTGTTTGCCTATAGCTGTGCTCCTGTTTTACCTCAGTAGAGTGCCAAGCATGCCAAATCTCTATGTAAAGACTACAATAAATATACAAACACAACTGTGGAAATTAGTGGAGTCAGAAAGATAGAATTGTATTACCAAATATTTTGAAGTGGAGAGAACTGCAGACTCACAAAACATTTGTCATAGCTCAATGAAAAATTTCCATTTATATTTGAAGGAGCGTTTATTCTTTGGATAAGATCGTTTCAGTTCACTGCAACATGTGTTTCATTGGCCCTTTGCATCGGTTAAGTCTTGAGTACCTTTGCATTTCTGATTACAAGGAACCCTGAATACGTTCAGTTGCTTAGTGTACACAGTACTTCTATACTTTGCTAACTTTAGCACCTTCTCTCCTGTTGGTTGATGACTTGTTGGTTGTGTCTCATATGCAGTCAAATATGCTGAGTGAATTCCATATAAAACCCAAACTCTTTAGAAGTACAAGCAGAGTCAGAATGGAAGTGCAATTAGGTCAGTTTAATTTAGGTGTGATGTAGCTCTCCTTTATGACTCCAGCTGTTTAGCACTCTTGCTCACCTCATGTTCCAAAGCCCCAGTGATTTCAGTATTGTCACTTATTACGAGTAAGAGATTAAAATTAATGTTTTAATTAAAAATCACAACCATTGTTCTGGAAAAGAGCTGTCAAAGAAAATATTGTAAGGAAAACAGAGTTATTTGTAGAAAGATATTTCTCAGTGATCCAAACCTGCTCTGAAGGATTGCCCTTTTTAAACAAGAAAATCAGAATGACTGGTATCTAGGGAAAATGATATCCTAACAGACATGATCCAATTCCTTCTGAATCTGAGGTAAAATTTGCACTGACTGTAGCAGAAGTCAGATTGCTCTCAAGTGGCCCAAAAGGTGATTTATGTTCTCAGTGTCTTTCAATCTAGTTAAAAGACAAATCAACCAGAACAAGGAAACAATGATCCAAAATTGGGCTCCACCGTTGGTAAGCAGGAGTGATATAATCCTTGCCTTATTAGTACCAATTCTTTTAATAGGCACTGTGACAGGTGAGGGATTTAAAAGGGTACTTGAAATAGCACGTTTAGGCTCTGGTTCCATGTGCATTTCTGCAGGACTAGTAATGTTGGTTTAAGCAGCTCTACCTCGGCTAATTGTTCTCCTTCCTGCCCCACCCATTCTGTTGTGTTCATGCAGCTGCTTGTGCAGATGTGAGGCAGAAGATCAAGTTGGAAAACACTCTTTTCCCTCAATTATTTTTCAGCCAAATCAGTTCTCCAGCCTGGTTTATCAGAGGGCTGCACAAAAGTCTGTGTTGGCCTGTTGGAGTGGCTACAAAAAATTGGGAATTAATGGCCTTGGGCGGTTTAAACAGTGGACATATTTATGGGGAAAGTGTCAGATATAACAGAATTGTTTGAGTTTTAAATAATAGGCGAAGAAAACCAGTTGAGGAAAGATAGAGGGCCTTGAACAGGAAGGGAATTAGTTTATGCTTAAGACTGTAGAAAAATCAGAGCCAGGCAATGAAAGAAAGGGAAACAGAAGGCACTCTTTTCAAAATATGTAAAATTCCACTTTCTTAGAACTAAAGGAAATATTATATCACAAATAATTCTATTTAAAAACCCCTCAAGAACTTCAAAACTTGAGCAATGTAAACAGCAAGTCTATGGAGTTAGTTACTGTTCTAGAAAAGAGTCTGTACTTACATATTCCAAAATGCAAAGGTTAAATTCTGTCTTTCTATCTTCCCATCAACATGAGCTTTTTTGGATGGGCCTGCCATAAAACTGGAAGATTTACACACTGAAAATTCCTTTGGTCTGAGGAGTTTCCACCCATTGTGGAGCCAGTCTAGGCAACTCTTCCCTTGCCCTGCAGCCTACAAGGCATTGTGAGTGTAGCTGGGAAGAAAGTGGGTTTGCCTGTATTACTTTCTCACATTATTCCCAAACTGTTTTATCACACTCTTGAGACTCATGTGAGTTTTCCTTAGTATGTTCTGCTTAGACGGAGTAGTTACTGTTCTTCAGTACACTCCCTGTCTCAGCTGGCCCCAGGAGAAATTAGATGCAGCACTGAATCTAGGCCAGAAAGTGTGCACAAAATCCAATAAAGTTAATGAAAGTTAACTTGCACATATCTGAGAGCAGCAATTGTTCCTACCAGTTAGAGGCCATATCCTGCTATTGTTCTATATATCAAACCCGTATTGAAGTCTCTTCTAAAAAATCTTGTACAAAAATCATCTCAGGATGTGATACCAGCCAGCAGACAAAAGGTCCTCACATGTTGTGTTACTGGAATCCTGGCCCTGTTTCATGTTATGAGCTGTGTTATAATTTTACCATACTGTGAATCCAATCTGTGTTATTTTAAAATTAGTATTTTTTTACAGACATTTTTCATTCCTACACAAATTTAGGGTTTGGTCCCATTGCACTGCAAAACTGGGCATTAGTTTGTTAAAAAAAGGCACCAAAACGCCCAAAACAAACAATCAAACCAAAGCTCTGACTAACCTCCCAAAGCAAACAAACAAGAAAAGCAAAAAATCACCACACATTCTAAAGTGTTATTTATCAAAGTAAATAATCCAGGACTGAACAGTTTTTGAACTAGAGATAAAAACATTAAATGTGTCAATGGAATCAGAAAAGTTATTAAATTAAAAACCTGAGGTTCAAAGCACTTCTAATAAATGAAAGGTGAGACTAGTAGTAGCATTTTAATGGAATTCTTTTCAGCTAATTCCATGATCTGGAGTGCTCCTCAGATATTATGTTAATGCAACATCCTATCTCTTTTGAATGTATTTTTCCATTGTACAGTGATAAAAGAAGATGTAGCTTACATAGCTGTATTCTCAGTAAAAATTCACCATGGCTTCATTGAGGTCAGTGGAGCTACAGTGATTTATTCTAGCTGATACATTAATAATAAGCCTTAGGACATATTTTTTGACTTGGCTGTTTGTAGTTGGTCTCCTTCACAAAATATTTTCCACCACTGTAGAGCAACCATATATATTAATAGCATTTCTCACTTCTGAAGAGTCAGAGCTTAAATGTTTTAAGTTAATTAGAAAAATACATGAGTGTCTCCAGTGCAGTCATACAGACACCCCTAATGAACCCTGGCAACAGTCAAATACAACACAAAAATTGAGGTGTAATCATTAATTTTCAAATGAACGAGTGAATTAGGAGGATAGAATGCATGGAGATTTTTTGCTAAGAATTAAAATCTGGTGAGGACACCACAATTATGTGCCTGTTTGTTCCTAAGAATTGCACTAGACCTTTAGCCATCCCAAGTGGCTCACACTTGATTTAATATCTCATATAAAAACATCAAAAACTTTCCTATAAATTTAGTTAATGCAAGGAGCAGCTATTTCAGAAAAGAGGGGAATGTTAACAATACTAACTGATTGTTAACAATGTTAATTGATAAGAATGACAGAAGTGCTTCCCTGTAAGAAAGACAACAGGCATACATTTTGATGTTCTTTCTGATGTGAGGCTGTGTTGAGCTTCCTTTTTCAGATATTATTTAATTTTTCTTATGAAATGATTTGATTTTTTCTGGCTGCTGCTTTTGCTATCTTTTTGCACATGTTATCTGGCTTTTGGTGTGAAGGAATTCCACCTCCATTCTTCTAATGGCCAGTTCTTAGCTCAGGTTCACGCTCCCTGGCTCTGGTGTTTTACAGTGCTCAGATAGCGTTGAAGCTGTCATCCCTCTGTTCCTTTCAGAGAAATGAGATAGACTGTTCTTTTCTCCAGAGACTGAAGAACTTTTTTCTTTCATCTTTGTGAGCAGTAAAAACTCTGTGAATCCTTCTGCTTGCCCTTTACCATTCTAACTTCTATAATAGAATCCGTGAATCTTAAGATGTCCAAGAACTGCTCCCACTGTTCCAGGTGGGAACATCTAATCACTTGATATTGGAAGGTTTTAGTCTCACCTAATGAAATACTTTGGCTATTGCTTTGAAAGAATGTTTTTTAGCTACAGTAGACTATTGCAGCTTCTAAAAATATGCATGGCACTCATAATTATTTCTCCTTCTTCAATATTGTAACATATTGCTATTTATTGACTGTATTTTTTTTTCCCTTTTTCCCTGGAAGTATCAGCATTCTTTATACTCCATGCCCAAATCACTTAACCTTATATCTTCCAGTGCTTCTGATCTGTACATGTCACCCTGAATGAAATGTTGATCCTCCTTTCTGTGACTGGTTTAATAAAATCACCGTTTATGTCACTTCGGTGCACTTATCTTCCTCTTTTTCTGCACAAAGATAAAGCTGACAAATGCCGGTTTTTTGTCATAAAGGTGCTGGCCCTCCAGCATATTAACTTGTAACTGCTAAAAGCACTAAATACATTGTCTTAAAAGAGACTTAAGATATAAATAGAATGTTAGTTAACAGCAGGTGTTACCCTCTGTGGCAAAAAGCCAGCAGGGCTCCAGTAAAACCCTTCTTGTTGCAGTTGTTACTTTCATCATTGGCAGTCCCAGCAGGGCTGATGCTCACAGTGCTTTGGACTCTCCTCTCACCCTCACCCCTCTCTGCTTTCACATATTCAGCCCTGCAAATTCTTCTTTCTCTCTTTTGAGTGTAGTAGGAAAAGTCAAACAACTCATGAGCACTGAATCCATAACTCTTTCTTGTGTCTTTATGGCTTTAGAAGAGACTAGCAAGCCTGAACCCCAACTCCTGCAAGTTTCTGAATAAAGCTGAGTCTGTGAGAATTAGTTTTACTGCTTCCTTTCGGTAGAATTCCTGTTCTCCAATGTAATATTTTCTAATGTACTTTCTATTGCAAAAGTCAGTTCTCCTTTCAGACCTCTATAAATCAAATCACTCCAATGAGGTCAATAGAATTTCACTGTTACAGAATGATGAGTTCAAACCCAGGCCTTTTAAACCTGTAGGCTCCCTTGTAAATTGATGAATGATCAGCTCCCAGGTCTCCTGAGCTATCCTCTGCTTTCAAGGAAAGAGATATTTATATAGATCCACATCCATCCCACACAAATTTCATTAAACAAAACTTTATATCTTCTTATCTCCCACGTTTGTGTTCTCACTCTAGGGAAGGGCCTTCAGGCTGCCTGCTGGGGGTGATAATTTCTGTCGCAGTTGTCTAATATATAAAAGAAGCACATTATATTCATTTTGAATAAAAAGCAGCTGATAAACATGAAAGCTTCCATAAAGTTTCACCAGTTCTTGGCATAGTAGTTACTACTCCTCTTGTGCACTCTTCCTTCCATTCACTATTTCTGATATTCCTTTTTTCACATTATCCATGTAACTCAATCTGCCATTATGGCAAGTAAAAGCAGACCTTTTGTTTTTAATATGATCATTATTTTAATGTGCTTTAAAGAGTAAAATAAACAGTATTTCTTCAATTGTGAACTAAGTCATGGCATTCAGGAAGCACTGTTCCTTATGATGTTTTCCTGCTAATCATATAAAAGGTTAAGCTGCAGTCTTTAGCATCTAGAAATATCTGTGATCATCAAGACTCACCTCTGAGCTTTGGTTTGCATGTTTGTTTTTCTCAATGGTTTCTTCATGGTTAATATTCTAATAACCTACTGACTGCCAGAGATTGCACAGGGGTAACATGTTTTGATTTAAATACTGTACATTTGATTTGAGGAAATTACTATTTCCATCCTTAACACTAAAAACATATCCTTGATGCTTCAGATGAAAGAAAGAACTTCCCTGCTCGTGTATTTTGAAGTAAATCTATAAATATATTAATCTAGTGGCTCCAATTATAAATGAGATTCTGGGTTTATTAGCATCTCCTTTTAAAATGTATCTCTATAATAACTCATTCATTTTGGTTAGCATTTCTAAAGAGCATTTCAAGACTGGGACTATCTCATGACAAACTTGCAGAGAACCCTAGCACAGCATGTCAGACCTAAGGAAGTGTTGCTGAATTATTTCAGGGCTATCCTTTCATGGGCTAGGTCCTTACAGCTAACATTCAATTTAGATCATGGATTTAGAAGAAATTTGAAAATAATTTAATAAAAAATCCCACGTATTTAACTCTAAAAAAAAAAAATCATACCAGCATCTGAATTTTCTGCTACTTTGTGTTTGTTTTCACAGGTCAAAGTCCCACTGCCCAGTGTCATCACATTCAAGTCCTGCAGTAAGTCTCTCACCTCTACATTTTCTATTGCAATAGATCAGCTGCCTGAAAACTGTTGAGGTCACCTCATGAGTACTGAAATATGTCTTTCATTGAACTATCTTTAAATGTTGTATTTTGGGATATAGTTTGTCTTGTTATGTTAAACCCATGTAGTTCAAGCACGTATGCTTATAGTATAATACAGCTACATTTTTAAATACTAGTTTATGATAATCTAATTCATTGCATTTTAAATGGAAGACTCACAGCTTATCAAATCTACTTCTGTTTCTAAAGGTACCCTTACTCTAAACCTTGTTCTTTAAACTGGTTAAATCAGAACTGAAGGTTATCAAAGAAAAATATTACATTTGCCCTTTGATGAACAATTACCAGGCATTACATGTTCAGAGTAAAAAATGGATAACATTTTATTTTATGAGTCCACTAACTAATAGTGAATTAGAATAAAACTCCTGTGGGAACACATTTGACATTCACATGAATAACAGATGAGTTCATTATGATCCCCAGCTTATAAAAAGAATGGCAAATGAATTCATAATTATTAAGCATTTAAAAATAACACATTCCCCCAAAAGATACAATTCTGCACTAAATACCCGGCTATAGTTCAGCTGCAGGGCTCTGAAGAACCTGAAATGAAATGGTAGCACAAATGATTTGGCCATTCACCTAATTCTTTAACTGCTTGGTAGCCAAAGTAATGAAGGTTTGTATGCTATTTAATGCCTTTGAATTAATTCTGAAATTTTGAGCTTAATCTTGCTTCCAAAGCAGAGAATACAGATTAGATACATGGTGCATGAAAGGATTATGCTGGGTCTATGTTTAAAGAGGAGGATTACAGCACATATGGCTACTGACATGCACTCATGTTATAAGTGCCTCTGGGCATCTCATTTGAAATATATATTAGAGGTGAATTTTGTAGGGGGTTTTTGTTGATAGATATGTGGTTCTATATATGACAAACACCATTCAGGACAGTTATTTTGCTAGAAGTGACATTCTCAAATACTTGCCAAGCTGTCACATTAGCATACCGCTCTCAGCCAGGCAGGAGACAGCTCTTCCATGAATTGAACCTCTGCCCTGTGATGACACTAATAGCACAGGGGTCCCAAAGGTTGCCTTGTCTGCCAGGCAGAGAGAGGACTAAGAGGTGCTGAGAACAAAGTTCTGAGAACAGCACAGAGCACTTGCAGTGGAGGAGAAGGGAGATGAGTAAAATCCTGTTCTTTGAACTACCTGCACCAAGGACATAAACAGAAAAGGGATCAGAAGTAGATCAAATTAAGACTGTTCGAAATGCCGTCAGCACTAAACAGGGGCAAAATTCTCGTGTCCCCAAGTCTTACATAGATCTTGATAGCCTTGATGGAGATGGAGGGAAAGAATGTTATTTTCTATATACATTCTGACCCCATAGGTAGCCCTCCTTGGTTATGCTAGGAATAGAGAAATAATGCAGTGTGTTACTTCTATATTCCTTTTCCCAGTATAGAGGTAAGCAGGTGTGGAAGACCTCGTGCACATGTAGATTTTGAAGTCACATTGTTATCACGTTTTCCCAAGTTCCCTTCTCCTTAGCAGCAGCCCAGGCTCTAACACAGCTGCATTGCCATCAACTGTGTTGTCATGCTGATAATCAGGAGGGGAAAAAAGCCACATCAAATGTGCTCAGATTTATTTCACTCAGAGGTTTAAAGCTGCAGCCTGTCATCAGGTGGACTCCATGAGAGACCTGGGCTGTGGGCTTGAGGAAAAGGACTGTAAAACCCAAAAATGCAGAGCAGGGAGGAAGTACAGAGGGAAGGGTCTCAAGATTGTGGAGGGTGAGGGATGTGCTATACAATCACGAGAAGGGTCATGAAGACTAGAAATATATTAAAAAAAGCAAAATTCTGTTACAGAATTGTACACCTTTCTAGTCCAATTATTCTGTTGCACTGCTAGGGAAAAGTTAATCAAAATGTCAGAAAAGCCACATGTACTTTACAATGTTTGTGGAGAAGTTTGTGGAATTGTTTGAGAAACTGTTCAATGAAGATAAAATGATGTCTTTCTGCTTTGGAACAAGAATCACCAGTTGAGCTTTAGGAGTTGCATAGTTACCAATGATTTATACACTGCTGAATTACATTGCTTTTAATTTTAAAAGTCTGTTGGCACTATCTCATTTAACTTTTGACTTGATCTGGGTGGGTAGAGTTTGGATGAATATCCAGACAACAAAGGCTGAGCTGGTGCTTCAAAGGAAGCAACAGATAAAAACTAAATATGTATCAGGGAAACTAATTGTGAATCAGGTAAACTATCTCCTTCCTTAGGCCTGTGGATTGCTGGGTGAAGTATGTGGTTTAATTACAATTATTGCCTTAATGCAGAGTTTCGATTCTTATGGGTCCCATGAGGACAATGCAGGAAACCTGTTCTATCTGTGATGTATGAGGTGAGGGCAATGGACTCTTGGGTTCACAGATTCACAGATTCCAAAACTAAGGAGATGGTAATAGCCATGCATGCTAATTGTGCTACATGCACCTTTTTTCCCATGGAAGATAAGTTCAAGTTCGGAGGTTCTGTTTTGTTTTGTTTTTTTTCAAAGCTGATACACCATGAATTCATTACTTACAAAACATTTGAAGTTTCTATTTTAAAACATTTAACATCTGTCAGAAAGATAGTTCTTTGTTTATACACCATTTAATATTACAAAGTATCTATGGTTGTCAATATTTGGGGTAATTGTTATAAACAAGGGCACAATAAGAGAAATGCTGTGATAGGTCTCCAACTGATGACAAGGAAAAATTTATGTACTTTTTACTTATGAAAATCTGATGGCATTACCTTACTATAAACCCTTTGAAGTTAAGATATCAGAAGACATTTAAAAATGTTGGATAAATCACCCAAGTCAATGTCATGTCACTCGTGTTCCAACCACATGCTCCCTCACAAGGCCACTGCTGGTCATTATCCAACATCACTGTACAAAAAATTATCATGAGAGATATTACCAGGTAGGTTTCTGTTCATTACCAACACATCAGATTGCAAGGAAGTTATTCCAGTGTTTGCTTGTAATTTGCTTGGTAAAATAGGGTGGCCACTTGCATCACCCTGCTGTGGAAAGAGGGAATTCGTTACATAAAGCTTGTAGAAAGCTGTAAATTAGATACTTCTGACAAAATCAGAAAACTGTGGCCACTAAGATTCTTTTTTGAAAATTAGGAAAGGAAAAGTGGTTGAAATTAATTAATGCTAGGAATGGGCGAGTCCTGACTAAGAGAATCAGAAGGACAGCCATCTCGCAGAAGGAAGGGCAGATTCATACAAGATTTACTTTATTTTTTGAAGGAAACAGGTACAGTTGTGAGGAGATTTGAATAATTTATAAGGATTAAAGTCTAAGCTTCAGAATGTGCTTACAATAAGACAAGTCTCAATCTGAATCACCTCAATTTGTGATAAGTTGTCTTGCAGCAGATAGCAAAACATGTTTGTTCTAAATCTTATGAAACAATAATTATAGTAAGTAAAGGCAATTGGCAGTGATTGAAATACTAATGACACACTGCATTTCAAACATTTGTTCAACGTGACCTCAGCCTGTTATTTTACTGCTAGAGAACAAACCTCCCTCGAACTGCATTTGTCTACTGCTGAAGTGCTCCAATAGTACGCACTACCCGAATTAGGTGTAATTGCTAATAATTTATTCACCAGAAGGTTTGCTATTATCAGCTTTGTTTATGTGAAATGGAGATTAAAAAATAGTTCTGTTTCTTGCAAACTGCTGTGCAAATTTCATCTGATCTTATTAGATGTTATTATCCCATAGGAATGATTTGAGATTCATCTCATAACAGGAAAAAGATAACCAAATATAATATAGGACTTATACAATTTTTAGGATTTTAGTTGGCAGAACCCTATTTATATGTATTACATCTGTAATATGCTATAATCTTTCTGTTCTACTTTCAAGTGATGTTGCCATAAACATTCATGGCAAGAAAGGAATAAAGCTTGTGAGTGTAATATGTATACTGTGTATTTAGCAGAAAGCATGTACCGAATTTTTTAATTTATTTTTTAATTTT
Organism: Cephalopterus ornatus; assembly: GCA_013396775.1. Lineage (NCBI taxonomy): Eukaryota > Metazoa > Chordata > Aves > Passeriformes > Cotingidae > Cephalopterus > Cephalopterus ornatus. The sequence continues at coordinate 155,340 of VZRE01013480.1, forward strand.
GCATTACCCTATCTTATATCCCAGTGCTTTTTGCTGCTTTATTTCAAAATGTCAAGAACAAGAGAGGTTCATTATGAAAACATATATATCCACTGCATCTCCACACTGTATTAAATAATGTAAAATCACTTCTTGGCTCTTGTGAAGATGTGCCATTTGAAATTTTAAAGAGATTAAAGTGAGTAGCTCTAAACTATTCCTTTTACCTACTGTTTTGATAATTATCTTTTTCTTTATAACATATATTGCTGATCCTCAGTTGTACTGCTTTCAAAGGATGGGGAGGTCTCTTAAAATAGGTGGTATTTTTACTTAAAAAATTTAAAAGAAGAAAAAGATAAAAAGCTGCACATCATAAAGTTCAAGGTACTTGATGATGGCCTCTGGATGGAACTCCTTCCTTGTCCACAGTGTTGTCCTTTCTCAGTGCTAGGGAATGTACCATATGCCACTCATAGCCAACAGAAAAGATGTAGAGAATCCAATTAGTTCCTTACCTTCTGTAATTTAGGAGTTACATTCCCTAGGTGATTAAAATTCAGCTATATACATCATTACATTTATTAACATACAAATGCATTTAGATTTCTTATTTATGACCTTGCACATCACTGCATGTTCACCAGTGGTGCAGGAAAATGTAGTTCTATGTTAGTTCATAATGAATTTGTTCTTGCTTGCAAGCGCTGGAAATGTGGCGCAATATTTTAATTTCAAACACTGGAAGAGAATTTTAAAATCCAAGTAATTTCTTCTAGCAGGCTGCTTGGAAACATTTACTCTATTTTTTTTAATCCTAAAAGCTAGAATTTATTTATTTAATATTGTACTGATTTTCTTTCTCTACCCATGAAAATTAAATGCAGAGGTTTAATGTTTTAGATCATGTGCTTCCAGGCAACTTCATATATGCTTCTACATGTTAAAAACTCAGTAAACATACTACCTTTTCCAGAGGAAAAAAATCTTGAGGAAATAGCCATTCCTCTTCCAGAGGTAATTTCACAGTTGCGGGGTTTTGGCTTTGTTTTCCCGTTGTTATTCTGCAGAGATAATTGATTGGGGGTTTATTCAAGGCTTTCTGAAAGGTTGTGCTCTTGGGATTGAGGTCTCAGTTATGGAAGAGTATATTTGCTCCTGTGCTAGAGCCAGACCAAGGAAGTAGGGAGAAGGATCCCAGGCATACGTGGTTCAACTACCCTGATCTCAGCATCAGATTAGGGATGTTTAGAGGCAGCGTGTGACTGAAGAACGGGCCATGGGATCCATTGTAACCATCCCATTTTCCACCAATATGCTAGGGCAAGAGTGGAATGATAGATGCAGGAGCCAAACTCAACATGCTCCAGAATTCCTGTGCCAATCTGCAGGTGAAGTCTGGTTTGTGCTGCCGGAGCACTGCATACTGTGTCCGTGCGGTGCCCACCTGAGCGGGGCTCTGGGATCTTGGCCGGGGAAAACCTTCCCTCGGGGCCGTGCCCAGGGCTGCGGGAGGGCACAGCTCCGCGTGCTGAGCTCGGGGCATTTCCAATCGCTGCCAGGGGCTGGTACCGACCAGCGCCGCGCCGCTGTGCCCGTGCACACTTCGCTGCATAACTTCTACTTGACTGGAGAGATAAAAATAATCCCTGACATAAATCAACTTCGTTCTGCCTCAGGACATAATTTAAATACCTTCTCCTGGGTGTTCTTCCCTCTATAAAAGCAGCAAGTTCACTCTCCAGCCTTCACACTCTAATTCTAGAAAATGCTTAATGAGGAACTCTGCCACGGTGAGGGCAGAGCTGTTGCTGCTGGAGGATACAAGGAATATCAGCTAGGGACACAGTGGTGGGAAATGGAAAGGTATTTTAGAAAGGCTCTTGAGTATTTCCCAAGATTGTAAGGCCAAAATGTTGCTTGACTTTATGAATAGAGGTAGACAAAATTTTTAAATTATTTTTAAATTCCTAAAATAAAGAGGTTTGAAAGGACTGGGACCATTTTTGAGGTTAGGTTGGACTAAAATAGTCTCAACTGAAATAATAGGAAAAATGAAACATTTTCTTGTTTTTTAAAGGAAATATTTTAACATGCTTAAAATGAAATTGTTCATATTTTGAAACTGAAATACCATTTTCCATTTCAAATTATAAAAGTAAAATATGAGTTTTTTTAAAAAGGTAACAAATAATTTTACTTTAAATTATAATATTCAGACTTACTCCAAAGGGAAATTACTATTTGTAAGAAAAAAGGTGTTGTGTGAGCTCTGTTTGAACTGAGGTTTGCTCTTGCTTCTCTCTGACTTTCTGATTTGGTCATTGAACTGGAGAAAACTTCACTTGGTCAGTTCTGTTTATGAAATCTTGATAAGACACTGCCGTGAGAGTTTTCAGGTGCCCCGTGTGCTCTCAGGTGACTGTGAGTGTGTAGGGCTGCAGTTCCTCCCTGCTCTGTTCCGGTGCTAGACCCTGAGCCTTGCTGCATGCTCTGCCTGTGCTGCACTCCGATCCTTTGGGACTCAGATGTCATGTGTAGGGATTTGTGATTTCAGCAGGCTGCACATGGAAAGCAGGATCTCTTAGTTCAGCTGGGATCGCGGGATATCTGCCTAATGTACCCTCAGCTCAGCATACACTGAGCAAAAGACACTATTGGTCTCAGATCTTTGCATTCCTATTCTTTTCTTTCATGTTCCTTGTTCTCTTGTCAGCCACCATTTCATTTCAAATAGACACGACGTGTAACATTTTCCTGTAAAGTTACCGAGCAGGTGATGAGAACTCCAGGTGTCCCGTAAGAGTCTCACTTTCTCAAGCTGGGCTGGGCAACTCAAAGGCAGAATATTCTCATCTGGGGGTTCTGCTCCCATTGTCTGTTTTGACCCTATGTGGCTGACTTGGGGGGAATCTTAAGGGTTTCAGAAAGTGTTTTGCTCGGTCATTGTCACTCTGTGACAACACTGTCGACCTTTGGAAGCTCAGAAAGCTGCTACAATTTCCAAGAAAGGCTTAGCAGACCTTTCCTAAGAGAAGTAAAGTAGATAACGAAATCAAGTGCTACATATCTCCATTCAGAACATCACTTGAGCAAGTGTGTGACTACAGATTTGTGTGTAGGATTCCTGTGCTCTCATACAGTAGTTTTTTGGTTGTGTTTGGTTTGGTTTGGGGTTTAATGTATTTTAAAGAAATTGGAAAAAAAAAGTTGGACCAACTTTTCCGATAGCTAAAATCTTCAGCAAACAGGTGACATTATGGACAGTGGAAAGCTATTACTAAGAGTGAGCCTCTGTATTCAAAACCGCTAATAAAAGTTTGCAATCTGAAGAGACAAAAATGAGCAAAAAGAGAGAGAAGAGGAGCACTGTCAGTGTGGTTTTACAGAAGGAGAAGGGGACAAGCCTTGATTCAGAAAAGTATGGAGGCAGATCCTGATTTTTAGCATTTCCAAATGTGTACATTTCAACATACTCTGTTTGATACCGGCAATGCTTTATGCCTACGCTTTTCTAATTTTAACTGTTCTGATTTTTTTTTACTATCAAAGACAGGGGCTTTTATAGTTTCTCTTCAAACTGATTTTTTAAATACACCAGAACATCTCTATTCTCAGCACAAGTTTTCAGTATATTTTCAGATTTTCAGCAGGTTTTTTTATAGGTATGTGAGGGTTTTCTCCCCCCAAATTTTACTGCAACTGCACACATCCAGCAGAGAGCAGCAGGGAGGGACAGATTTACATACATTGACTGGCTGTGCTGACTTTTCAATACAAAATAACAGGGTTATTGTACTGCATCAAAGTAAGAGTTTTAGCCTGGAAGGGGTATTTCATTGTCATTGAACTGAAAACGCAGTCATAGTGTAAGGGATCTTAAAGTTGGCTGGACTGTTGCTGGATGCCTGTGTTCAGTATCTGTATGAAAATCCCAGTGCACAGCATAAGCAGACTAATGAGGTGAGACCTTTCCTTAGCAGTATAATCTTTAAGACAAATTCTATCAGCCGAGCAGTAAATCAGAAAAATGGTACATCCAATTTACTTGTCTTTGTCCAACGCTGTGGTACTAGTTTGAACTGAAGGATACAGCGTGTGAAGAGGTTTATTCCTCACATATACCTTGACACACTCTAGTGGCAGAAGCTGGCAGTGCCAGTCAGGCAAGGGAGCCCAGTCCATTTCTCTCCCTTATGATGCAAAGCAATAGTTACTCTGGATGAAAATTTAGGTGATTACTGAAAGTAACCTATCAGTTCGGAAACTGCCATGCAAGCCCTGTGCTTTTATAAAACTTGCATTTCTTTTTATGTTTCAATATATAAAATACTGATTCAGGGATTTCACTTGCTTGACATTTGTGGAGAGTTTTGAGCAGGACACCCTGAGCTGACTGAGTCATAGACACATGGCCATGATACGTGTGCAAGATATGGAAGTCAATAAGCAGCACTTATCCACAAGTCCTCAACACTTTTCCTTTAATGGTAATGGATACAGATCTTGGGCAACCTCATCTTTTAATGAACCATCATTAAATAGTAGATCAACAACCACATTAAAAAATGTATTTATAGCTAAGCTCTAAACCCTGGTTTTGCTGATCAAACTAGTCATAAATGATTCACTGTTTTGTCTTCTGAGAAGACATAATGAACCACTTGACTGCCTCAGTTCTCTCTTCATTTTTCCCTTTATAGAGCTACTCTGTGTCAAAGTCCCTCTGATAATACAGTAAGGTATCTAAATAAGTGCTTTATCACCACAGCAATTATAAAGATAGTCCAATCTATGGTGAAGTGTTTTCTCCAGAATCACGAACTTTCTGTGGCAATACTTTCAGTTTGACTGTGGGCTTGTGCTGATCCTCTGCTCTCATTGCTGTTACAGTTTGGGTTGCAGTGGGGTGGAGTATCTTTCTGTGTTTTACTGCAGTTTGCAGACTAACATGACTCAAGAATTTCACACAGCACAACTCAAAATTTCCCTTCCTCAGGAAATTTTGCTGTTTTGAAACTCTCATTTGGTTGTGTCACAGTGAAAACAAAATCCCATTTTCCACAAAACAAAAAAGTTGAAGCATGTCATTCTGGTTTAATATTTGAATTTATTATTGTTGCTTAAACAACACAAGCAGATTACATGTATCTAAGGCTCTGCTTGTTCTTTCTACCTCGTTATTCTCTGTTCTTTCCTCTTCTGAGTCTTGCTTTCTGGTTATCTGGACATAAAAGAGCCACACAGATATGTTAAACTGTCTCTTGCTGCTCTGCCTCTGAAGCTTTTTAATTTCATTTTTTAAATAAATTTTGTCTTTATATGGGTAAGTTACTCCAATAACAGTAAATCTACATGTACTGTCTAAATAAATGCAGATACACGAAAATATGCCTTTCCCCCAGCTGCCTGGAGGTCCATTTGAGTTTAAAAGTGAGTAGTTTTTAGGCTGGTGCAATTCAATCCTAAATATTGGAAAGATGCTGACTTAAAATTAGAACTGGAGTGAACAAATAAATCTCTCCTTGAAATCAGTGGGAATACTGCCAGTTTACACTGGGAATGAATTAGACCTTGGTTTTTTTGCATCCTCATTTGACCTGTTGTCCTAAAATAGCATTGTCAGACTAGATGTATCATAAATTTGTAGTTGTCATAATAATCATGTCATTATTAGTGATTAGATCAGCTTTAGAGTTTTTTTTATTCCTTGCCAAGTTCCATGAGGACACAAGCTATGAGTTAGGTTGGAACTCTGAATTCCTTTTTCTTGTGGAACGAACAAGGTGCTTCCAAGACCAGGAACCTGTTACGCGTTCATGCATATCTACATGTAGCCCTCTTTGGGCAATACATCATTTTTTCCCACTGTTTTGTAGTGATATAATTAGAAATGGAAGGGCATTTACCATTCTCTGGGAGTTGTGCTATCAGGAGGTCTGCTCAGCATGGGTCTCATGTATCCCAGGATTATAAATATTCCTTTACATTAATGATCATTTTTGATCTAGACCCTAATCAAAGCAGAGAATAAATCAAGTCATAAGAAAAAATAAGACAACAATGGATGAGTGAGGATCCAAGGATACCATCTTGAAAGGTTCAGTTGATTGTATCTAATGAGGCGTCAGTTGTTCACTGAATGTCTAGGCTTTGTAAAGCTGCAGCATTTACTGAAGCAATAATCGATGATGAACTATTCAACTTTTGATAATTAATGTGCTTGCTTTGTCCACCTTTGTATTTAAAACCAGTGTCAGATGACTCTGTAATCTATTTTTGCATCTACTTTAGGCTTCTGTTACAAACAAATGAATATTTGAGTATTGCATGTCAATGCCTTGAAAGTCCTCTCAGGGGCTTCCTTGATGGAAGGGGTTTTTTTCTCTTTAAGACACAAAAGGTCAGACTTGGAGCAGAGGAGATATATTCTAGAGAAAATTTAATTAGTTTCAATGGACAACAGGAAAAAAATTAACTAAGCATATAACTAACTTAATTAGCTTTGGGCAAGTCATCTCAGCCACACAGTGGATTTATATCCTCTGGTGCAGTCAAATGAATATGACTCCCTTGCACTCAGAGCCAGTTCAGATTCCAAAATAATACAGATCATTTCACTGCCAGTTGAATAATGGAGAGTAGTCGACAGATTCTTCCATCTATTATGCCCAGACCATACTTTTCAGTGCAGATTTTACTGACTATGTAATCTGTTATTTCTTTTTATGGTGAGAAATTAAGCTGCCTTCTTTCCTCCTTCTCCCCTGGACAGTAAGGAGCTTTATAGAAAACATCAGATAAAGGTATCTGGGGCTGTGAGACTGCAAGCTGTCTTATGTGGCTGTGGTTCCATTCTTTTATTTCAAGGTACTAATCCTGGGGGGTTTAATTTGGAAGTGTTAAAGAGTTCTTGCCTCTGTTTAAGCGGTTTGTTTGCCTTTATGAAAAAGACAAGTTTATGTTAAAATTCAAGAAATATATTATGAAAGTGCAGAGAGATTATAAGGGAAGCCTTATATTTCAATCTAAAAATTCTGTGAAGTGACTCATTTATTTGCCCCGTGACTCTGCAAAGTCACTAGATAGACAAATGCATTATGCAGATAGAGAACTGGAGACAGAGGTTATGTGATGCCCAAGGCCATGCAGTGAGTCAAAGCTGAGCCAGGGTGAAGTTCCCATTTTAGTGTGCCTATTAATAACACCAGCACAGACAAACTGCATGAAAGAACTAATTTGGAGGCTGTGTGATGTCAGCATGCTCTGCAAGACTGAAATATTGTTTGTTTCCCTCTAATTCTGAAGTGGTGGAATTATTAGACATAAATATGACAGGATCAATATTTTATCTGAAGGCTTTCTCATAATCTCTTTCCTCTTACACAGCTGAGGCCTTTTGTTTTTTCTTTGCAAACAGAAAAATTATTTGTTCCAACCATTTTATACCTTCAAATTTTGAGGACTAACAGCGCCATGTTGCATCTGGCATCAAAAAAGACAGTCATAGCATAAATAATTTAGGGATAAATGTGAACCAATGTTAATGAGAACCAAATTTTGCTTGCATTTGCTATCCTTGTTAAAAATACTATTTACATTTAGTAGGCCATTCCTGCATTAATATATTATATTCTTTGAGTTCGTGTAGTTTATTTAGCTTTAGGTAAAGTTAGTGACTTCAATTACTAACAGGACATGGCAGAGGAAAAGATATTGATAATAAGAAGTCGGAGTTAGGAGCTGCTGTATGTCATTAGTATCTGTCAGTGACATGCCTTGGTGACTTGTGCTTGGACTTCTAAGAATAAATGTAATTTTTAGATGCCTTTGCTAATGGTTCTCTTTCTTATCATATGGTCATCATATGTAGTAAAACCCAAGTCAACCAAAAATCCACGAAAATAGAGAAATATCCGCTAGAACTGGCTGAAGAAAGGTTGACATATTTGATGGGAAAGGCTAAAGAATCTATTACAGATGTGTTTAACTGGAGACAATGTCTAGAAAGCCAAAAAATGGTATCAGGGATTATATTTAGCTTGCAGCCTACAAAACATTATCACAGAAATTCATGAAGTTTTAAGGAAAATTATCAAGTGATTCGACTAAGTCAGCCTTTGATATTTTAAAGTGTCCAGATTACCTATTTCAGCAATTTTACTTATTTTTTGGCAATGAATTAGATATTGTCAATACCAAAAATCTATTCATCCAAAGGATTTCTTTCTTATCAGCACAGCTGAAGTGAAGTTACCCAGTGACTGCAGTTCAACTGTTTTTTGTAGCCACTGTTTTATGTAGCCTCAGACACATCATCTTTTAAATAGCTCTCTGATGTGAGAGCTCACTGCTTTACAATCTCAAGATAATTGAATATTATAGAATATGCAGTGACTGATTATGGTGTTTGGGATAAAATTTCAATCATAAATTTTGCAAGGATATCTTTCAAAAGTTAATTTGAAAAGAACACCCATCCGTTTCTAAAGGCTGATTGCAACAGAAATGCTGATTTCTGTTGAAGGCTGCTTAGAGCCTTTTCTGTATCGATGCCGTAGCCTGTGAAAAGACCTCTGAAGGATACAAGTCTGACCTCCTGTATCTATATGGGAGTTGCAGAATCTACATAGAAACTGGGTTATGATACTGACATGGTTTTGCCAGTAATTTTAGCCTTGGTGTTTGAGGTTTGTTGCTTTGGTCAAACAGACAGATCAGTGCAGATCTATACTATGGTGTGTCTCTTGTCCATGTGGCATTGAATTTAATTTCCTTTTGGGAAAAAATGAAGTAAGGGTCTCATGGTCTTAGTCTTCCCCTCTGTCCACAGTGAGAGCAGCCTGTTGGACTACCAGGTCCACTTGGTTTTTGAGCAATATGGGAAAAACTTCACATAGAAATAACTTTTTGGTTCTTGTTTACACTTAAAATACACCTAATCTGTGCAGCCTCAGAACAGATTTCCAAGATTCTTCAGAATATCAACAAGAACCAGGTTTGCTTCACTTGTTCTTCTTTATCTCAAAGTGATAATTTCATTTGTGTATCTTAAAGAGGCTGATGTTACTGCATCGATATTATCTTAGTGTTTGTACAGAGAAGGGATGTCAAAGGCAGCAATATTGCTAAAGTAAATTATAGCACCTATCTGTTCATCACATCCAGAGGCTGATTCTTATCTCATTTATATTAACATGTACGACAGTGACCTGGAAAACAGTCCTGGAGCGATTATAATGTTGCAGCAACTTGCAAAAAAAGGCAGTGCTTTTGGTAACGGATCATGCTTCACCCTAAAAAGCTCCCATCTCACTGCTTCAGTGTATTCTCCCAATTCTAATTGCTATGTTTGATTTATATCTGTTTGTTCTTGGGCCTGCACTGTCATACATCTTAAATAATTAATTTCCCTGATGATATCTTTACCAATAGCCTTCATATTCCTGCCTCATTTTTACGATACACATTGATCTCTCTGTGAGTGACAAGAACTAGATCCTATTCCAAACAGGGACTCACGCCTACCTGTAGGATGCCATCAGTGCTGAGCTGTCTCCAGTATCCCTGTCTTTAATGGTGTACTGTGAAATGCTTTTGTCTTTTTCCCAGCTGTATCACACTGGGAAATGTTGGGTGGAAGTGGCTGCACTTTGTCAAGCTGTCTCTTCACGCACTCCTCCAGGATGTCCTGTCACATCTCTGTTCCTCTGCTACTCTCACCCTGCTGTGCAGGCCTTGTAGCCCTTCTCTGCTCCTTCCCAGGCAGCTCTTACACCTCCCAGTGCTTCTCTAACTGTTGCCAGAGGCTGACATTGGGGTTGAAGTGAGAGCCAGAAATGGGCCAAGGACTACCCCTGCTGTGGGATGATGTGGGAAGAAATGGACATGGGAGGATCCAAGAGAAACAGGCTGCAGAGCATTTTCATCCCTCTGCTGCCATCTGGGAGGAGGCTGGGGAGCGCTAGCGCTGCCAGGGCTCAGCAGCTACAGCGAAGACAAAGCTGAGCTACTGGGACTAGCCAAGCGAGTGCCTGCCTCCTCTCACACAAGTCTTCTTAGTTGTCACTTAGACTGCTGCCTCATTTGCTCATTCCTGCCTACCATGAACCTTAAATTCCTACTACACTTCCTCTAATTTCTGCTACTCTGTGATATTCCTCCTCTCAGCTGATGCTGCCTCCGGATATAGTCGAGCACACCAGCAAAATGTGTCAGTTTTTTGTTGCAGAGCCTTGCCTTACACAACTATTAAAATTCAGACCCAGTCCTTGAAGAATTCTTGTACTATTCACTTTTTGTTGATGAATCCTCTTTCAACACAGTCCCTCAACTGGATTTAATAGTATTAGTCTGGTGCAAAGTGACAGGCAGGAAAAATAAAACTGTCCCTTCAATTTTAATGAAGGGCTCAGCCATCTGATCAGGTTGTTGCAGTTACTGCATGTCAATGGAGCCATTGAGACATGGGTGCTTTTAGTCTAGCCATTTGCAGAGTAGTGCAGGACCAGTTTAAACTGATTTTTAGGCTAAAATTGGAAAGAGTAAACTTGGGGGAAAAAAAGTAAGCAGGAGAGTATATAACTGGCCAGTTACCATGGCTGTGCTCATGTACAATCTTATTGCAACTTTAGTGTGTGTCTGAGGATGTCATTAAAAGTGGAGGAACCCGCTCCTGTGATATTCTGACAAATAATTGTGCTTCTGACTCATGTTCTGACTTAGAACGAGTTCTACGGTACGTCAGCATGGGTTCCACTTTAGCCATTGCCCTTATTGATATCCATTAGCCCTTTATATATACTTGTTTCTAGGCAAGGATCATTAAGCATGAGTTATGGAGTGTCTGGCATCATAGCTGCTGCTGAATTATAAATTAGTACTTTTACAGGGTCAGTTAATCTTTTTTACCTTGTGTGTGGCTGATTTACTGTATATGCACACACGCAAAAAAAAGTGTATTAACATGGCATGAGTGTATCCCTCAGTTGGAAACGTCTGGAGAGTTGCTAATTTCCATGGTCTGTATTCCTCTTCTAAAAAAGACTGGGGTTTCAGTTTCTGAAGAACACCTGTATGCAACAGTTTGCTTTAAAAAGAAACAGTTAATATATCCTAGATGGCATCTGCTTTAACATTATTTGGATTATTTCCTTTCTGCACATACTGTGAAACAACACACATTGTCTTTCTAACAATAGTTTTTCTCAAAGGCACAGGTTAGTAGGACATTTTCTAAAATGAATCCAAACAAGCACCACTTGAACTGTTCTCTATAGAGGTGTAATCGCTGTGTTGGATTTATCTCATTGTGTTCCCGAACCACTCAGTTCTGCACAGACTTGTCCTGTCAGTAAAACTTCATTTGATTTCTGTTTGTGCTGAGAGTAACTTCTTTTTTTGATGTATCTTTACATGCGTGCCTTGTAACTTGTCTAATGACACATCAGCTCCTCTGTTAACAGTAAACAACCAAATGCTCTGCTGACTTTTAGTGACATCCATCCATCCTTCTTCCTGTGGTCTCTGGGAAACGTGTCGAATCTCACAATTTCAATCAAGCTGCGTGCTAACATTTGGGATTGAGTATAAGATGGAACTAAGGACTAAAGGATTGATTCCTATTTCTCATTCAGGTATTATAGTATCCGTGACTTCAGTGAAACTGAGGCAGAGATTCACCAGCTGGAGGAGAGAGCCAGGCTCAGGTATCAGAAGCAACACTGACAGTATCATAAAAATTGCCTCAAAATTGTTAAGAGGCTTTCAGAAGCAAAAATACCACTTTCAGAGCTTGATCCTAAATCTACTGATACCAGTTAAGTTTTCACTTTTTCCTTCTTGTGTCTGAGTTCTAAGCCATTACATTCCACATGGCTTTTTAAAAAAAATTCCTTGCATATCAACACCAGAACTTTTCCCATACTGAAAATTAAGCCTTAAAGACCTTCTTTCTACTCATGTGCACATTTAGCATTTCTCCCATCCTTTTATCAGTTTTATACATGACTCAAGAAACATTTGCAAACTAGAAACTGAACAAAATAAGTTCCTACAATACTGTTTCAAAGGCTGTGCTAACTTTTGTTTCTGCTGCAGGCTGTAATGTCTAAGCATTTTGATAGTAAATATTATGGGAATACAGTTGTTGACTATGCTGTTTTCTGTCCTGGCAGCAGACACAGGTAGCTTTGAATGCTTAGTCTGAAGGCCTTCCTACCTCTAGTGCAAAGTCAGGCTTTCTAAAAGCTCTCCTAAAAGGACAACAAACACTAAGTTGCAGTCAAATATTTGGATGATGTACATGATGTAGGGGAATTGTCTGCAATCATCGTATTACTGAACATGCAAGGATAAAGCATAAAGCAATTCCAGTTTTTCTAAGAATCCCTTTTCCACTTTCTTTACTGAATCTGGTTTGTACATTGATTAGACATGAACTGTGTTCATCTTCCTGCAGCAGCATGTAGAAATAAAATGTCCCTGAGGATGCTAAACTATTTTTACCAGTATTTCAATAAAATAGTATGTCCTATAAAATTGGAATTTCACCATTCTTGCAGAGGTTACTTGGTGCATTTCTGTGAACATAGTAATTTTTAGTTCAGCTCGGTCTGCTGCATCGGTTTTGTGCTGTCAGTGCCTTTGTAGTGTTTGTGTGCTGCTTGCTCTGTGGCAGCCTAAAGGTATTCAAGCAGAGCCGGCACACAAGGCAGGAGAGTGATGTATTTAACTGTAAATCAGCTGGAGCAGGGCTTTTCTATAATATTTCCATCTACCGTACATAAACCCACTCCCTGATTTGAATAATTTGCCCAGCTAAATAATAAGACTGACAACATACCTTCAAAAGGGAAGATCAGGCAATAAAAATACCAACAATTTCAATCAGAATTGCAAATTACAGATGTCCAAAAGATGCTAGAATGTAAAGGAAAAAACCCCGACCGCTGGAACTGATCAAAATTAGTGTCATTGATTTCTAGAACACACAAAGAGACGGTGAGTATAAATGTGTTACTTACAAGTGCTGAGGATTTTAGGGAATGAAAATGGAGACCAGGAGCTGGAGACTGCCTGCCATGCCAGCAGTGTTGATTTGGAAGCGATGGACACAAATAAACGTTCAGCAAAGCTTAAAAAGCTGCAATGCAAGGCTAGCCAAAAGTGTCCATGTCCTTACCGTGCTGTGGCTGGCAGGCAATCCGTGTCTGGGAGCCTTCAGTCCCTCTAATCAGGCTCCGGGGATTTTGTTTGCAAGAAAGATTGTCCTTTAAGTGATGAGTGCAGGAAAACAGAGAAATAAAGAGAAATGAGCAAATTGTACAAGGCAAATAGCTGCAGGTCTTTAGCATGCTCCCTGCGTTTTCCTGAGCTGCATCTGCAGTAGAGAAAATATCCCAAAAATAGCTCAGGCTGCCAATGACTTGCTGAAACCTGAGAAAGAATTGCTGAATTTAAAGATCTGGGTTGCTGTGGGTGTATGATTAAAGTGAGAAATTGCTGGCAGGAAGAACCTAGGATGAAACCACATGCTTAAGGAGTAACTTGTGAGTTCACCGGTATCAGAACACGAGCTGACCTCTGATTTCCCCCTCCTCCACCCGATGCTAGTTAACCCTTAAGAGTTCAGCGTGAAAGAAAGTTCTGCAATAGGAGATGGAAGAGGAAATATGATTTTTAAAAAATTCTTTTAACTGTAATATCTGTGATGTCGTGACAATATTGTACAGTGTGCCCTATTTCCTAAATTTCAGAGCTCTCAGGCAAGCTGATGTTTTGCAGAGTTCTAACTTCTGGGAAGCTCAGTCTTGTGTAGGGTAAATGCTAAATACCTCCTTTAAGCTGTCTGTGGTCCCAGAGAATGAAAGGGATTTCAGGTAAAGTTTCGAGGAAGGAAGGCAGGTAGGAAGGATGGAAGGAAGGAAGGAAGGCACATTTTAGGAACTTTTCTGCAAACACTGACTTTTGGACAAAATATCAAGAATTGTTTGGCACAGCCTTGGAGGAGACCCTGGAATCTCTATACTGTGCCCAGAGCAAATTGCAGCAGCTGAAAGACTACTGCAGGTGGTTCTGGTCTGTAAGTGTTCCCTGTGGATCCCTTGTGCTTACACAGACCACTGGAGCAGAGTGTACTTTAGCCCCAGCTCTCAGCTTGTTCCTCAGCACTTCTTAACGTTACTTCCTTGATTTAGAAAGGAACAAGAAGCTGTTGGCGCAACGCTGGGTACATTGGCTTGACATCAGTTAAGTTTCCCAAGTAGCACCAAAAGTAATCATCAGTAACCTACTTAGGCCAGTATTAAAGCTGCCAGAGCATGGACTGGAAGCTACTCCCCAGTTTTCTTTGAACAGACACTGAAAAGGGAAAAGGCTTCAGTGCTGCAACTGCGTTAGATTCAAGCCACATGGGACTGGATTATGAGAAGATGCTGCTTTGGAAAGCAATTGTGCATCTGAGGAAAGAGCTGAATATCACCATTACTTCAGAATGTGCTTTTGGTTTAACATCAGTTTTCTGTTATGTGCCAAAGAATAATGGCGTCATAGGGAGAACAAAATGTCTAATGTGCTTCAACCATAGTGGTGTGTGATCACTTAATCATCCTGGCAGGACTGTTCACTTGACTTGATGAAGCTGTACTTCTCCAAGAGTGTCTGAGCATTTTATCTTGAAGATGCTGTGAGCATGTGAATGTAGGTGCTTTGGAGGAAAAGGCCCATTATCAGGTCTTTTGGTCTATTTGCAGTTCTAACTGTTCAGATCATAAATGTTTCTCTAGGAGCTGGAAGAGTAGACAATCCCTGCAGTAGGCTGGTCATTTAATTTGTATTTATACCCCAGCAGGCTCTTTCTGAAGTACTTCTGCTGACCAAGAGGAAACGTAGGATATTAGAAATTATGGACTGAATAATTATGACTCATGTTGCAGCATTCACTCTCAGACAACAGGCAGGAAGCACTTACACACATCTAGTGTTGGCGTATAAATATATGTCATAAATTTCACGGTGAGCTCAAGAAGTCTGATTATTAATTTCCAAAAAACTCCTAATGCAAACCTCTGTTTCTGTCTTTAAAGCAGCAAGTGATAACACAAAACACTTTGTAGGCACCTTTTTCATAAGTTAATAAAACCTAAGGCCAGTAGTAATGACAACTAGTGGGTAATTCATCATGTGTGGTGCACTGCTAGTGAAATATCAGCATAAGACGATCATTAGTGTCTGTGTGTTAGCAGATGAACTATGCACTAAAAAATGAGATTTTTGTCCCCTCACAAATGAGGTAATTAATTCAAACACTTTCTGTCTCTCCATGCTATGAAGAGGTTGCTAATGCAATGCAATAAAGCAGTGCTACATCTCGAACAATTGGAAATTTAGTATTCAGAACCATTCTCTCTTTGTTCTGTTCTCTCATTGTTGAATTTTATTAGTGCTGAGGGCCTAGATCATAAATTACATATATAAGATAATGCATATTTTTGTATTTTTTAAACTTAAATATAGCATAGGACAAAAGTGAAAAGAAAAGACCGTGACAGAATTCTGAGCAGAGAACAGATGGGTGGTCTAGCGTGGAAACAAAGGCATTAGCATACTTTCATCGTCATTATAGTGAAACATCAATGCTTATGGTGCCTATCAAATAGATGTATGGAGAAAGTACGTCTTCCACTAATTATGATGCTTTATGTCATGATACCTCTAAATTATCTAACACGCTGACGACAATTAAATGTTTGAATGCTCTTGTTCTTCTTTTCTTCGACTGAGTCATTTCCTTAATATCATATGACTTGAGTTTTGCCTGAGCACCCAGTGTAAGCTAAATACTATCTTTTTCCTTTGATTTCCCTGGAAAGAAGTGGAGAAATACCTGAAACTAGTGCTGTCCTACCAGGACTGACTTATCTGTGAGCCTGTCATGAGTCTGCTGTGATCTATAAGTCATCTGTCTCTCTGCACATCAGGATGTGGGTTTGAGCATTCCATAATGTATGAGAGTCTTGCCTGTAGTGTTGCTTGATCTGGAGAAATAAAGTCCTATTTCTACCAGTGGAATTGAGTCACCAGACTGGTGTGGGCGTAAATGAGAACTCCATTACAAAAACTTGTTGAGCAAAATAAACTGGGAAATGGAGGTGGATGTTTTACACACTTCCCTGGGCAGGATGTCACCAATTGTTTTCCTTTTGAGATAGTCTCAAAATTATGTCTGGCATATGTAAATCACTGAAGTAGGAAGATTTCCAGGGGACTGACAGATAATTATCTTTATATGACAATGACAGAGTTGGTACAAAAATGGCACTTTGCACTGTCCAAAGCTGTAACCATGGTTTGAAATAAGGCCTCGGATGCCAGCCATGGTAAAATCAGTGGGAAAAGAAAAAGCACTGTACCTGACACTGCAGTATGAAAACTTTAAGGACTGATTTACCTGAAGGAACTTGCGACTAAAAAAGAAGACCAGGGAATATCATAAGAGTAAGTGTTAGTGCCTTGAAGACTCTGTCTATCTGAATTGTTTGAACAGTAAGGGTTCAGGTTTGGTAGGACAGGGCAACCTGAGGTTAATGGCCTTGATTACTGCAACTGTCTTCTTCCATATTTCAGTAGCTAGACCTGTTTCTCTAGGCAATTTGCAACAATGTGCAAAATATATCATTTTATGACAGGAACCTGAAAAGTGAGGTCTCTTCTCGTACCTGGCAACTGATTCACAGGGGCTTGCTAGAATGTATTTCTCTCATTTCAGCTAAGGTTAATTAGACACAGTCAGTTGCTGTTATCTACCAGAATCTCTTCACTCATTTCTTCTCTTCTACTTATTACCTTTTTGCTGTACAGTCTGGGACGTTCTCCTTCGTGTTTAAAACCTACTTTTTTAACCATTTCTCTTGCCAAGTACATTCTGATTGTGGCTCATCCCACCCTACTCTGTTCCAGACCTATTCTGTTTCCCTGTATTTTGGTTGGAAACCTGTTTTTGGAATGCATAAGTCTCATTCTGTATAAAAACAGAAAAAGTGCCAGTGTAATAGAAACTGTTTGTAAAATTGATTTTCTTCTCTACAAAGGACTGACTGGAAGATTTTCCTTATAAAGATTCTGTAGCAATCAGTAAAAAAGAAAAAAAAAATCTGAGGAAAGCCACAACCCTTTCTCCCTCTAGGCATTGAGTTTCTCATCAGTTGTCATTGCAAATCTCCACAAATGCTTTTGGCACCATTTCAAAAATTCTAACTCTGTGTTATGCTTTGTTTGATTAATGACTAGTTCCAGAGATTTCCTCTGGTGATCCTCACATGAGACATAAAGAATTATCAATGGCCTCAGCAATGTCTGGGAGCAGAGTATGTCAAGGATATAGTTTGCTTCCCTGAGTTTATAATGAAACATCACATTGTATTCCTTGCCTAAGGTATTAATTTGATACATTCTGCATCTGCTTGGCCCAAGCATTGCAAGTTTGTCTTAGCAAAGTAAGATAATATAGTCAGAAACTGATATTAACAACCATCAAATCCACGGTTATTCCCATGTTATGAAATGTTCAATTTGGCCTTACTGTATTTTTTCAGTTTTATATATACAATAGTATAAACTAGAGTACTCCAAAGCAACTGACTTGTGAATACTAACAACTCCATTACTGAAAGTTTTATTCCAAATGTTACTGAAAATAGTGAGTAAAATGGTCCTGGTTCTACTCCATTACAAGTAAATCCAAGTAATTCTTTCTAAACTTACGCATTTCAAATGTGTATAGAAGCTGAGTTAGATAATTGGTACATCCTTTCTTGGGATGAGATTCACAGTGAGGAAAAGGAAAGATACTTTGTCTCGGAGATGGGATTAGCCCAGTTTCTAAATGCACGGACTTTTGTGACAAGAGAGCTTTATTGTTGAACTTGGTTTTACTCTGAAGTGTACAAATCAGGAAAGGTTCCATTAAAAGTCAGCTGCAGCCTGAAGCCCATCAGTGTCATTCTGTTTGATATGTTGGCTGTAGGGAAAATTGGCTATTGCAGCTGCTGCATTGCCTTTCCCTTCCCTCACCATCGTTATCTGTCTCTGTGCAGTGATTCTCTCCTCCGATGGCTTAGAGGTCCCTCTTCTTTAAACATACATTTTATATCTCTGCTGCCTGTGGTCAGACTATCTAAATATCCTGGGAAAGTATACATAGAAAAACAGTGTGACAGGGGGCCTTTGAGGTAGGGTAGCGATTTTATAATAATAAAGAAGAAGAAGAAAAGGAAAAAAAAGAAAGGCAAGCCAGACAGAGAAGAATAAAACACAATGTTTGAAATTAAGGTGTCACGGGGTTTGCCATCATTCCAAAATTTACCTTCTCCTCAGAGACTCCTTACTATCTTTTCTGTCCCTTGGAGTATTTTGCCCTGTCTAATTTCTCCATGGCAGTGGTATTTTTATCGACTTGTGGTGTTTTTCCTATGAGTGAAGCTGTCAAACCACTTCTATAGCTACAGACACTCTTGAAGTTTTGTACTTCTCAGTCTAGAAAGTACTGTTAGTAGAAGTCATTGTGTTCATTAATATCCTGAATCAGGAAAGCACTGAGACATGTATCTGAAAATAAGTATATATTGCAACAGGACTTTATTTAGGACTATTAGGACGATTTTTAACCATTCTTTTGATTCAGTGTAATTTTCAGAAGTCTTTTCAGTACCAGGGCTTTCTGGTCTCTCCCTACACATGCAAACTTTTGATTTCCAGAGATGAGATTTTGCAATAGCTGAATCAGGTCTAATTGGGTCAGATAGTTTTGCCATTCCAGTCCAAATAGCCTGCCAGTTCCAACATGAGTTTATCTGATGTGTAAACTGGCCAGCAGGGCTTCATAAAATTATTCTTTTCCTTCAACAGTTTAATCCCTTGGTCTTTTCTCAAGAAAAATTTCTCATGACTACAGTAGGAATTTTGCCTGAGGCCTGTAGAATCCTACTTAAGATTTAACTGTGCTATTTCACAATTATGGGTTATAACGTATTGAAAAATTACCCAGTATGAATCCCAGTGGTTCTAATTCTGACCTTTCAGCAAATTGGGTGTGGCCAAGAAGCTGAATATTTCAAAAAGTGTTGTTATTTATATTAAACAGGAGAAATAATTTGATGGTATTTTAAGAATGTCCCACTGGTTAGTTAAAAAGAGAAACTCAGAAGTAATATTTAAAAGCGGTTTCACATAATCAGCCTCAAAGACTGTGGTACAGGATTCCTGTGTTATGGTTAATGGAAAATAATATTTGTTTGGACAAATGGAGCCGGAGGTTTTAATCTACTGATTTGTTCCATGTAACACATTTTTCCACTATTGCATCATGCTTTTCAGTAGTGTCACTTATAAACCCCTCCCAAGGTCTAAATTTATGGGGAAGAGGTTAATGGAAATTCATATGAAGTTCCCAGTAGATACAAAATAGCAATTTACTGTAAAATGAAATTTCAGTACACTGCTGTCCCTAAGGCAGATACATTACCCTGCCTTCACCCCCCCATGTTTATTTTATGTTTATTTAATGTTTGATATTTAACAATCAACTTTGCTGTCCTATTTGGGCAATACAAAAACCTCCTCAAATACACAGCTGAGATATTCTAGAGCAAAGTGCTATTCTTGGTAGTCACACACCCTTCACTTGGGCTGTCTGCAAAAGCCATTGAAAATAAAGAGGGGAAGAAGGCCATGCAGGTCAGTATGGCCCTCCCGAGTCACCCGGCCTGTGGCAGCCGAATTTGGCTTGGGGGAAGAGCAGGGATGGAAGCAGGGCTCAAATGCATCTTTCTGATATCTTCCCCTCAGTGTTTCCTCAGCTCAATTCATATGACAGCAGTGATCTTCTGCTATGTCCTCGGGGAGTATACTCTGTAAAACATGAATTTCTTTGCCTTTTGAATTATGTTTCTATTGATGCCTGACCTTCACTTTGCTGTAACTTTCCAACTGTGCATCATTTCAAAGAACAGTTTGGTCTTGCAGGTAGCTGAAGAGCTCCCCTTAGCCCAGTGGCTGTCAGCTCACCCTTGTTGTTTTGTCAGCATTTCTGGTGCTTTTCTTGAGATGCCTTTTTTTGTTAT
Source organism: Cephalopterus ornatus (assembly GCA_013396775.1). Lineage (NCBI taxonomy): Eukaryota > Metazoa > Chordata > Aves > Passeriformes > Cotingidae > Cephalopterus > Cephalopterus ornatus. Next base: position 175,439 of record VZRE01013480.1, read on the forward strand.
TTTAACAGTAAACTTGTGTTCATTTGGTGTTTGTAATCATGGAAGCCATTTAATCAGAATATTTGTGTTTCTCTCCACTTTAGAACTGGAGACACTTTGGGTTAGTTTTAATTCAAACAAGATTTTCTAAATTAAGCCCTCTTCGAGCAGCTTTCAACTCAATTAGAGCTCAGAATCTGACCTCCTCATTAGGTCAGAGACTCAGAAAAGTCTATATGTCTGTCTGTAGCTCCTACTGACTTCAGTGGTACTGTTCAAGGTGCATTAGAGGTGGATGTACCTAGGCGTGAATATCATCACAGGCCTTGAGAATTTTCATGTGTTTTATCAGGCCAAAGAAGAAATGAAATTATAACTATTTGTTTTATAAGTGCCCTTAAAAATTGTTAATTTAATTTTTAATTTCAATGACTATGAATTTCATTGGCATCCCAATTCCCTGGTGGATTGAGTTAGCAGCAGAGAGCGATCACAAATTCAGGGAATAAAGTGGTCTAGTGGAGCAAAGATTAGTCAGGTATAGATATCTTTATAAAGCAGTAGCTGTCTCCAAATATGTTTAACTTTCGCCATTGCAAGTAAGTAACCAATTTTGCTGTTTCTATGAAACTATTGAAGAAAATTTACCAAATAAGAGCTTTAAAATGCAGTTTAAAGCACAGTTGAGGCAAACAACAAACATTTTTTGAAAAGAAAAACCAACTTGTGTTCTGAGAAAACCCTTCATGAATGCTGTGCAGTGGTTTTTGGTTGCTAGAGGGCAGCATGGTATAAACAATGAGAGTATGAGACCTTTAGGTCTGTGAGCATCTAATCTCCCTGGGTTTAAATGGGGTACTTCTTGAAGATATCAGTGATTTCTGAGCTTTATGATCAGTGTTTCGTTAAAAAACCCTATTTCTACTTTGATTGCTGTCTCAGTGATGTTAACACTTGTGTGCCTACATTTCCCCAGTTTCTTTTTGGCTCATCATAAATGCTTAAGACATAGTTGCTTTGGTCACTTTTCTTGTTGCAACAGCTAACGTAAGTAAAGAAATTCTGAGATTTTAAAAACTGTTCCCAAGTTATTTTATTTACTACATGATTTCCTACTTCCCCAGTAGATGGCATCTGCAAAATATTTATGTATTGGCCCCTGAAACAGAAAAGAGTAACGTATAAAATTTGTGATGAATTATTTATTTATTACTCATGGGTGTTACTTTGCGTTCTGTCTCAGAAGGGTGTGCCTCTGCTTTATAGTGCTCTTCTTTTGCTGTTTCTTATTTTGCTTCCCTTTTGCTGTTCTTTATTTTGCTAATGCAATTCTTGCTGTAAACACATTTTAAAACTGAGTATAGAATCAGTTTTGTGCTTTGCTCATGAACAACCAAGCACTAGAACAAGACATAGAATAAATGTTCATTTCAAATACTTGTACAATCCAATTTTCATTTATAAAATATTACGAAACGTAAAGATCTGAAATTGAAGCAACATCAGTAAAATTATTGAGCTTTTTATGACTAGATAGAGCTTTTTGTAGTGTAGAATTCAGCATAAGAAAATCAGTCTTTTAAAATGTGGCAAATGGGGCTTCTGGGTGGGACATCTTTCTCGGGCATTTAAAAACTAATTGGGAGCTACTTCTGAATATTTAATTATAGTTGCTCTGAGTGCTACTGCTTTCAGCCTCCTGTGGAGATTTCTTTTGTTTTGGTTGTTGTTCATGTAACACATTTCATAGAAATAGGAAAAAGCAGCCACAGAGCTGCCCTAAGCTTCCCTCAGCCAGACTCACTCTCAGGCACACTCCCTGTGCTGGGAAGGGCTGGACTTCACATTCCAGCCCCAACCCTGACCGTGCACTTTGCACTGAAAAGCTGTCGGAGCTGGATGGGAGTGATTGCTTAGGCTGAGTTGATCTTGCCAGAAAAATCATGTTTCAGAGGAGAATCCTCAGTGTCTTTTTGGGGAAGCTTTATGTGCTTGTAAAGTAGTGTGGATCTAAGTGAAGATACCAAAAGTAACATCAGTCACAAAGTTTCTTCCATATTGTCCCAGATGCCGTCCCTGCATCTTTAAGCTCTACTTATGCCCTCCAAGATCCATGAGGATCCAAGGAAGAAGGTTGTAGCAAGGTAGGGGTTGGCCTCTTTTCCCAGGCAGCCAGGGACAGGATGAGAGGACATGACCTCAAGCTGCACTAGGGAGGTTCAGGTTGGACATCAGCAGGAATTTCTTCATACAGAGGGTTGTAAAGCATTGGAACAGGCTGCCCAGGAAGGTGGTGGAATCACCATCCCTGGAGGTGTTCAAGAAATGACTGGCTGTGGCACTTAGTCCTATGATTTAGTTGGCATGGTGGTGATCAGTCAAAGGTTGGACTCAATTATCTTGGAGGTCTTTTCCAACCTAAATGATTACGTGATTCTGTGACTGGGATTGTCAGTCCTGCTGCTTGGGCACGAGGCACTGTGGTGCTGAGACAATCTCCTGCGACCTGCAGCTGCTCCTTCTACAGACAGCAGCAATCTTCCCATTTCCTACAGCGGGAGCTGAAGCAGGATTTTGGTACCTCTAAGATCCTGTGGGTTAGAATAAGCTTTCCCAGGGAAGGCCACCCCATCACTGTTGTGTGGTTTCTTCCTCTTCTGCCTTAAACCAGTTTACACTGGCGAGAGGGTTCTGGAGCAGGTACTGCACAGTTCTGATCTCCAACATGTTTCTGCAGGGGTGAGCAGCAGACTTCAGTCTCTACAGGCTGGCAATCCACTTCCTTTCACCAGTGCTACAAACAGTTCATTTTTAATTCTGTGCTTTTATTTGCAGGCTCTCGCTATGAAATTTCTTTTGTTTGTTTGTCTAGTTTTTAGTTTCACAACTAAGGAACAAAAAACACTTTTAGACCTTCTTTAAAACCTTTTTTTTTTTTTTTTTACTGTGAAGCAAAAAGCAGCCAAAAACACATAGTACTGAATAAGTCCAATTATACTGCATTCTTGTGGTTGAGTAAGACACAGAGCAACTAAAACAAACTAACATAAACAGGGAAAGCCAAATTAAATACTTACATTCGTATAGTGCAAGAGGATCCTGGGCTCAGGAATGTAATTCAATCTTTATTTATTTTTTAAGTAGGCAGTGCATAAAATAGTTGGGGATCTTTGCAAGGCAGCTCTAAGGTAGTGGAATATTTTTGACTAAAGAGTCAGCTCATGCAGTATTGTAAGGGGGCTAAGTGTTTGCTCAGCATGTGAGAGAGCTTTGGCAAATCTAAAGAAAGGATCACTGAGTCAGTCATGGCTCTTCATAATGCAAAAGCAAATTATCAAATGGATACCTGACACCAAATGGGGGGAGAGAATTTGGGTGTCTAATTGGCACATACACAATCTGCTTAGCACTGGAAGTGTGAAGTTCTACTTGAAGCTAAAATGATTGTGGTATGTAAGGAATGCAGATGTTTATCTATATGTCATTGCCACTGGGCCTTCTCACAGCTCTCCTAATAACTGTGCTGCAGAAAGAGCTTTTGGACTTTTCCAAAACAAATCTGACCTTCCCATCACTCCTCACTTCAATGTGCTTTGTACAAAAGAAGATACTTGAAAAAGTAGCTGCAGCACAATAGGGGTGCTAGGAAATTACTGCAGCACATTTTTTTATAGCTGAAGTTTGGGGTAGAGAGATTTTATTTGGAGACAGTGCAATTCACACACAGATTATTCACTCTGTGCTGGTAACTCCTGTGCTTTTAAGGTCTTACCAGCGTTTTATCAGGTGCTGGCAATTGGTTCCTGAAGCACTGACAGATAAAATGGCTTTTTGCTGCAGTTAGGTCAAATTGAAGAACCTGCAATATATTAAATACTTTACTAGTGACTTTTCTGTGCACAGAAATGCCAGCAGCCATCACTGGGGTATTTGGGGAATGAAGGAAATGTGGTACATATCCACAAATGAAATAGGAGTGGATCATTACCTGCATTAAGCAGTGGTCCAGTTTGGGACTGTGTGTGTGACCAGTACTTCCAGATTCATCTACCTTATGAAGGATTGGTTTCTGTTTAACCTGACTGTTAATTTCTGCTCAAAGTGGAAGCTGTCCCTGCCCATGGCAGGGGGTTGTAACTAGATGATCTTTAAGGTCCCTTCCAAACCATTCTATGATTTCTATGATTTCTTGTGTTACAGGTGTGTATAGAATTTGCCTTAAAAGCTGTCATAAAAGGATAGATCCACAATGGTTTAAGGTAGACATTGTGGGGGGAAGTGTCTCATGATGTTCTTTTGCCAAAACCATCACTCCAAGCATTGTAAATAATCTTTGTAAATGTTTATTATTTCTTTCTATCAGTTTCTAAAGGAAGATGGCAGAGGGTGGAACACTGTGGTGTCCTGTTGCGGGTCTTAAAATTACAGCTTTCTGTGGCAATAATCCCCATAACTCTGGCACTTTGACTTGCATCAGTTATGAGGACAAGGTACAAAATTCTCGAACTAGCAGGCCCAAATGTTTGTGTGGAATTAAAAAATGTTGTCATCCTGAATTATTTCAGGCTATTAATCTACCAAAGGAATGTTTAATCACCTGTTTTCCTTTTCCCTTTTTTATTTCTTTGAATATCTCTTTTCTTCTGCTTCTCCCTTCCCAACTGGCTGCAGCAAACAAAATCTGTCAGGTTTTTCTGGAGTTTTTCCCCTTTAATATTCAGTCTGCACAGTCTCCACATCAAAGGTTACCAACCTTGGCTTTTGCTTATACAATTAATACTGGCTTTATGTTCTAATCCCACTTCAGTTGTGCCATCCCCAGCTGTTACAATATGTAAACCAAAATATTGAGATGTTCTTGTTAAGAACAATGGCCCAGCTTTAGCTATGCAGATGCATTTTTAGTCCCTTGTAAGAGACTTGATTTTTATATAGTTGTTCCCACAGAAACTACTGGAGACCCAAATGTTTTGGAAATCAGGCCCCGCATTAGAGTGTCTACCTATGGATATATAGGCACTTCATTACAGCTGAAAAGAGGGAAAAGCTGATATTTCAGTTATTAGTAGTTGTTTCCCTTCTTGCCCCCGTGGTTCATATCATGTGCTGTTGCTTTGGCACCTGTGTTACCCAGCCAGCCTCAGTGCCTGAGCGGCTTCCCCGCTGAACCAGGCCAGGAGTGAGCTGTCCTTTGGCAGTGAGTCACTGGCAGCTTTTAAACAGGATCCAAGACTCTGGACTGCTCTCATCTGTCAACTGAAGGTCATGCTGTCTGTGCATGCATGCCAGGGTTACTGAAGTGATGGGCTCCAATATGGATTTAGAAATAGGGCAGTTTTGCCTAGACATTTTATAGATCCCACACAAGATTTCTCCCAGCTTTTTTTTTTTTTTTTTTTTTTTAATTATTTTATTTTTTTTCCCTGACTGATTGCAAGGACTTCTCCCAACATGGATCCTTCCCATGGGCTGCAGTTTTTCCCAAACTGCACCAGTGTTGATCCCTCCTGTGGGGTGCAGTCCTTCAGGAGCTGACTGCTCCCACGTGGGTCTTCTGTGGGGTCACAAGTCCTGCTCCAGTTTGGCTTCCTCTCTCCACTGATCCACAGGTCCTGCTAGGAGCCAATGTGCTATTACAGAAGCTTCCCAGGCTGCTTCAATTCTTGACAGGATTGTCCTCTTCTCTGTCTCTCTGTTTCTTTTTGAGGGCCAAGGACTTCTCATCCAAAAAATCTACACTGGTAGAGTGAGAAAGTCAGTAGATAGTAAGCATCTTACATAGTGTAAGGCTGCATATGGACAATCATTCAAGACAGAAGGGGAAATGGTTTATTGGAGTATACGTGAGATATAAAAATTCCCAGCTTATCCACCCTCTTCTCTATGTTCAGATCCGTTGAAGATTTATATTCTTAGAGCTGAGCAGAGCTGACAAGATAAAGTGCATTGCCCCTGTTGACACTACATGTGCAGTGCCTGTGATGAGGCAGGACGTGGACACTCCTCTGTGGATACTGAGAAGGGCCAGAAGTTGGTCTCTCTGGAGTACTTGGGCATATACTCACACATAGGCTGAACAAGCCTGTGGGCTTCAGACTTAATGGGCTTGCTGGGCCTTTATAGATAACCCACTTCTTGTACTGGGAGCAGGATGTACAGTTTTGCTGCTGCCTCCAGCAGATGGGAAAGGAGCGTGCAGCACCTGACTTGTCTGGTGGCTCTGCTTCCTCTGCACTGACCGGCCTCCTGACAAGGGAACCTCCACATTCGACCCAGTGGACCATGGTAAAAATTAGCAGAGTAAATTTGTTGTTCATGATTTCCTCCTCCTCCTCTGTAGTATTCCTAGCAAATTGGGTACCTGAATTCCTAAAGGGTTCAATTCTAGATATAATTACCGGTTTGTGGGGGGTTCACAGGATGTCCAGCATAATCAGTGCTCAAGGGAAAGCCCTGGGAACAGCTGGAGCCTTGCTCAGAGCGGGAGAGCTCTATTTTGTGAAAGGTAATGGAAAACTTTACTGCTCTGTTTGGGTGCTAAGGAACTTGATCCCTGTGGTTATTTTTATTCTTTTATGTTTACATTCTTAGTACCCTTTTCTGGATTTTAGACATATATGTACTTTGTCCTTCTATCTCCTATGAGCTCCTGGATAGAATTTTGCTAAAACCCTTCCCCCTAAACCCACAGACAAATGCAGATTAAAGGTATGTGCTTTTGCAAGAGGTCTGTATTCACACTGTCACTCTCTGGATTAAGATTGCTGTGGTTTATGTATGTGCAGCTGCTTTCTAATTAAAGCCCACATCTGCCCTGGCTTCAGCACCAGTCAGTTGTAGTGAAGCCATTAACCCTCTCTGTTACTTCCACCCACTGTCCTATGGGCACATGAAAGGATAAGTGGATTGAGACATGAAAAACCAAAAGCACGATTCTCTCTTGCTGGGTTTATGCTCAGTGCATCTGAAGAGGGAAGGACATGGAAGCCAGGTCTCTTTCTGTTCCCCCAGTCTTAATAATATTCTGGCTTTTAGTCTAATTTAGCACACATTCAAGGCTGGGCTGCAGTCCTTTATTCTGCTGCCCAAAGACTTTTTACATTATTATGTCTGCTCCCAATCCATTTAGTTGCTTAAAACCCCTGACAGGCCCCAGGAAGGACGTGCATTTGTTGAGTAAAGCGGGTTTCCCTGTCATCCATCCACCCAAAGGATCCCTTGTGTCAAGGGAAGGAATCCTTAGTAATTTCTCACTTGCTCCATGTTGCTTCAGCTGTACAAAAGGAGAACCCTGTGGTCTGGCCCTGGAGACTGTGCTTTTTGCTCACGTCCAGCTCGTAGAATTCAGGAGGCCGTGTCATCCAGAAGGGATTTTTATACGATTCTTCTAAATGACAGATAAGATAAATGAGTACAGATGAAAGCTTTTTCTCATTTCCTTGGGACCAAGCAATAAAATGGAGAATCAGTAATCTGAATTAAAAAATCCACACCAACCGCCCCAAAAAACAATGGAAAATTTTGCCTCTTTGACTCCCTGAGCACTGTTTAGACTTTCAAAACTGAATCAGCCCAAGTTCGTGGCTTATTATGCAGGCTGCTCTTGATAACTTCTGAAACTTCATCCAAATGAACTATTCAGATCCTGGGTGGAGTAACACTGATGGTGATGTAACAGACCTGAGGTCAATGTATCTCCTCCCAGTGTGTGGTCTGTGAATAATACATGGGCCTGTGGGTCCCAGAAGCAGTGATCTCTTTGTGAAAGAATTTGACAAAAAGGGTAGCTGTATCACAGTTAATACTCCCATTTCCTCAAAGAATCCATTCACTGAAAAGGAGGAAGGAACATGCCTTTTCAACATTTGTCTTTTAAAGAGCACTGAAAAGAGAAGGCACTCTGGCTGACTGGAGATGTGCACACCTGAAGGAAGTCTCTATTTGAAATGAGTACCTACAAAATATACTGAAGTCAGTGTATGATGCAGGTGGCTGACGGTTTCTAAAGGCAGATGTTTTTGTTTTGATGCCTACAAATGGATTTAATTATAATGTGTGAGCTCTAATAACCATAGAATATAAGAGAGGGTATTGAACAATCTCTCTAAACATGACCTTAAGAGCATCACATCAGATGTTGCAAATTTTAGAATATTGGGCCTGGTGGCTTCTTCCCTCACTTGACAAATGTACTGCATAGAAATTCACTGAATCACAGAATATGCTGAGTTGGAAGGAACCCACAAGGATCATTGAGTCCAATCCTTAGCCCTGCACAGGACCAAATGGAAGTTTAACTTCCCTGGGTATGTTCAGTTCCACAAAATGCCGTTCAGATTTGGAATGTTAAGTATTGAAGTTTAATGGAGAAGTTTTAAATCTCTCTCTGTAATGCTGTCTCTTCCTATGTGTAGCAGAATATTGGTATAAATATCTTATCCTGTGGTTTTATTTATATCCTGTAGTTTCAGGTTGTGAGCTTAGTACTCTAAAAATTATTCTTGGCACTCAGATGGTTGAGGTAAAGCTTGTGGATCAATTCACAGTAATGTTGGGCCTGGGGTGTATGCATGCCTGTGAATTTTCAGATGGACCTTTTACAAATGTCTTAAATAGATAAGTTTTTTATTTGCATCAGCAAGATCCTCCTTGCCATGCCATGGAGGCTGGAGAAGGTCAGATGGGAACCAGGACACCACCTTGACAAAACTTAATGGAAGACAGAAGCAGTGAAGCTCATCTACAGCACACTTGTTCAAAGCTTCAGAGTAGATGCTTGCTATATACTTCTTGATGGCAAATGTCACATGCAACATTTGACATAGATACCATCACATAAACTCTTATTAGTTGGTAGGTTCCCTGCCAGCCATTGGACAAGTTTTGCAACCATGCAGCCAACTTATTGAGGTGAAATACTGCCTTTGGCTACAGCCAAAGCCTTTGGCTGACAGGTTAGTCATTTTAAACTGGCATTATGTTCCTGTTTTGTTAGCAGAAAGATACCTTTACCAGAGGATATTTCTCTTTCTTTTACCTCAGGTATATCCCTCATGTTGCCTTTGTGTGCATCTGTGTGTTTGTGTGCTCGTGCCTTGAATCCCCCGTATTTACTCAAGAACAGGATCCAGTTCTTCAAATATGTATGGGAGTTGGGTATTAACCAACCTTGCTGCTTAGAAGATCAGAGGTGTCTGTTTGCTGGGTTAGAATTTGTAAGAAGAGGGATTAGCTCACTGAGTGTCTTTAGGGATGTGTTTCTAGGTTATTCTCTCTCAGAAGATATTGATAGAGGTGATACAGTCCAGAGAGAACTGGACTATGGATTCTGGAGAATGAGGATCCTCATGTGCTCTTTAATTATCCACTTGTATGGTAAGTCTTGAATATTCCTGGTTTTGCAGCAGTTGCTACTGGAATATTAAATATCACAAGCACATTGGATTTCAATTAGAAATCCAGAGGAAGAGAGAGAAAATAAATAGTCTTTCAACTTCCCACTGAGATTTGGGAAAAAAAACTCTTGGTTTTGAAGGCAAAAAAGACCCTGAGAAATTCTTGTTGTGGATGAAAACTGGCTGCTAGTTCTCGTGAGTAGTCTGGTTTCCTCACATTTAGCTAGTATGTTTTTTTAATTTATTCATTCAATTGACATTATCTGTTATCTAGTTTGACTTGGAACTGAATTGGATAAGCACGTTTTCAGAGATGAAGAGCATGTATTTTCGTATATTCTTCCCAGTCTTGTGATAAATATGAAAATGAATAATGAAAAGCCAATAATCCAATGCAGTTTTTCCCCTTAGTTTTAATAATTCATAATATGGCCTCTGACATAGGAATTTATACACATAAGATGAGCTTGGCAAGTTGGGTCTCGGAGGAGATATGTCTGAACAAGCATGGTTTAATATAAAAATGTAAATGGCTGTTCTAAATATTGATATTTGACAGAGAATGAACTGAAAGTGAGAGTGCACATAATTTTTAAAGGTATGGATGGGTTAGTCTGAATTGATTTTTATTAAAATTATAAGTAATGCTTAGTCATACCTTAGATGCAGTTACTGGAATAAAGGTAGATTATGCCCTAGAGGTAAAAATCACCTTTATTCAATTGGTGCCTGTGCAATGAAAACCTTATTGGAGCAATCATATTGCTTTAATTCATTGGTGTAATCTTTGAACAAGGCCTTTCTCTAATTAATGAACAAGCAGGCTTTATCTCCTAATGGCCAAGAGCATGTCCTATGTAAGTGTGGTAACTAAAACACACCTCTTTCAATTGTATTAAATATTTGAGTGTTGCTGTGTTACATTTCCAGCCCTTGTTCCTTGTGAAACTGCAGTAGGTAAACGATTCTCCCCTTTCTGAGTAGAGTGCAACTCCCAGCCAGCAATTTTTACTGATGGATATTTGAATTAGAGAGCAAAAACAAGTTTTGAGGAAGAATGCAAAAACACACCTGCTACCTCAGTGAAGAATCCCAGACTGGAAAGGACTTACTTAAGGATAAATCCACAAGTCTTAGGACAACAGCCACTTCTGTCCCATGGACAGGGAATCCTGCATGACCAGGTTTTGTGAAATTTTGATTGTACAGCCCTCTTTGAGTGTTTGCTGGTGTCAGACTGCAGACATGGAGCTGCCTTTCCCCCAGGTCCAAACATTTAGGGGAATGTGAGTCAGTGTTGAATAAGGAGATGAATGAAAAGCATAGCAGTAAGTGGTTTTCTTTTCTTTTCTTATTTTAGATAACAACCAGATCAACCCCTGTACCATATCTATATTTGCAAAAAGGTCATTTTCATATTGCAATAAGTAAAACTGACCTTAAACAAGGAATGAACCTGGCAGTTTGGAAGACTTCTGACTTGATATAGCAATAACAAAAGTCTGTTTGAAAGTGAGAATCTGCCCTTTAATTCTTCTGTGAATTTTTAAATATTACATAAATAGTTGTTTATGAGACTTCATGTCTTTTGGGGTTGATATTTATTTTGAGAAAGAAAAGTTCCTAGAAATTTCTGATGCTTTAACTAGCTAAATGCAGTGTGTTGTTAGTATTGATTTTTTTGACTATTTAAAGTAATTTTGAAGACTTTTTCCAAGTCACGTTTTCAACTTTCAGGAGCTTATGGTTCAGGAGCTCTTGGTTCAAGTTTTGCCTCTTTATTGCAGATTATCAAATTGTATTTCAAATCTCCCACCCATCATTTATTCACTGACTTATTTTAGGCCAAAAATGACCCCTTTATTTGCCCTTTACTTGTGCAAGAAAAGTGTATCGTTTTCCTAATGAACAGCTGCATTTTAATTGCATGTTCTGGGAATAACCATCAACCGATGAAATACAGTCTGCTCAGCCTTCAGTGAATGAATGCAATCGCCACTCTTTGGGCGCAGAAACCCAAATTTTCTTGCATCTCTTTTGTCTGGAATGGTTGCAGCAGCATTCCTCAAAAGAACATGTCTGGAGGGAGCTTGGTCTCTAAACCACCTAACCCAACAGCAATCTCCTTCCTAGTCTTTATCCATTAAGAGGAAAAACCCTGGGCCAAAAAACCCCTGATTTAACATGGTTCTGTCGTCAGGGCTTTTGTAAATACAAAATGAAACCCGCAGAAGTTTGAAGTAAACAGAACTGAATGATAAGCATTATAAAAAGAAATTCCATATTTCAGAAAACTAATTTTCTTGTCTCTGTCCTTGAACTGCCATGGAAGGTAATTATGAATCTGTAGGACAAACAGAAATAACTCATTTTTTGGGATGATTTTTAGCAATCTTTTCCTAAGGCCTCAGCTGCTAGAATAATTTGATTCTACAAGTGTCTTAGTTTACAAAAGAAGTTCTTGAGCCCCTTGTTGTGAGAAAAACTCAGAAACGCAAAGCCCAAAGACTGATAATCTGTTTAAAAAAGCCTAAGGTCAATTATAAAGCGTATTTAGATTTGACTTATTTTTTAAATGCTTGAGACAAACAGCCCTTAATATCTCTCACACTTTATTACATCTTAATTATTGTCCCTTCTGAAATTTTAAGAGACATTGAAACTGTGACAGAATGTAACGAGTTCCTACTAAAACCTCTTGGCTCCACAGAAAATTTATTCATGTGTTGCCACGAGCAGTTGCTTTACTGAAACAGGGCTGACTCCCAGAGCTGAGACACCTCCTTGCAGCTGCTGAATGCAAAGGCAAATACCCCCATAATGCTGCTGCTTTTTATGGGACTCTTCCAGTGCTCTTACTGCCAAGAGCAAAGAGCTCCAGCCTTTAATTGAGCTAAGCTCTCTTTGATTCTCGAGTTAGTTTTGCCTGAGCAGTGACTGCAGAACTGGGCCTTACAAATAGTCCCAGTATAGATCAAAAGATTATTGCATGTAGATATTAACTAACATTATTGATATTAATGAAGAGACACACTGTGCTTACCATCTGCAGATGTTGGAGTGGGTGGGTAAGGTTGGGTTTTAGAGAATTGGAAACAACCTGATTTTTTTTTTTTCCATCTGGTTAATTATGAAATGATTCTTAAAACAGATAACAGTGACTAATTTGGCCAGTGAATTTTATGGGATGAAAGACTAGTACAGAAACAAAGCAAACAAATAAAGGAGAAAAAATCCATAGGAGGTTTAGCTTATATTTAATGATGTGTAATTGCTGTTGCCACTAGAAAGAAACATTTTTATATTACAATTAAGGTCACTTTTTTCCAGTTTTAAAAGTTCAAATTTGAATCAGCATTTGAACACATGATAAATATCAATGGCAGATATTGTTGCTTCTGACTTGTACAAGGTGGAGAATACTTATTTATCCTGCATCAGCCAACAAATCTATGGTTCAAAGGAAGAAATGTATGTATGGGTGTTGTTACTGGGCTCATATATAACTTATTATTTAATATTTTCTGTTTATAGGCTGTTACATTTTTAAGTTTTTAATACAGAAAAAATCCCCTCTTGTTGTATTTTGTTTGGGGAGTGGCATGATTTTGTTAGTGTTTCTTTCTGCCTGCTGCTGTGAGAAAAATCTTCAATGTATTTTGTTACGTGCTAACTGTGGCAGAGTAGGTATCCTGGCATTTCGCTTGTTTTGAAGAAGGGAACAGCCAGCCCAAGGAGAATATCTGTCAGACCCATCTACTGCCAAAACAAGGATCTGCTTCTGAAGGGAAAGCTGACTGAATTTTCTTGGTGTTATAGATCATGTGTCACCAAACTTAGATGACAGCAGATTTGTTTAAACACAGATAAAGAGGAACCGTATCTAATTTGTGGCAGCTTCTGGCACACAGGGCCGATTTATTGTTATGATCCTTTAAGAGAGATTTTAGTGAACAGAGTCCACTTTGTCTTCCTTCTCTGTGTTTCCTCTTCCATCATCAATCCTTATCTTTCCTGGACAACTTAGTTTCAGCTCCTTTGTTTTTCTTAAGTTAGCTGTCTGTTGTTTCCTTTTTCACCCTTCCCAGGTCTCGTTGTGACTGTGCATCCTGTGGCAGGAAGGACCTGCTTATTGAATACAGGTATTGCCTTGCTGTGTTATGCAGAGAGCCTCTTATGTTCTTAGGAGAGAACCAGTTCTGTAGTGACAGAGCAGCTTCTTGTGTCCTGGGTCTGCAAGGAATGCTGCATCTTCCAGAAATGCCAGGACAACATAGCTCAGCCTGAGCTAGGATTTTCCTGTTCAGTGAAAAATGTGGGACACTTGGGTGTATGTGGGACACCCGTTCACCTGTTAAATCTCATGTTGTATCCAGGACTTTTCTCTCTTCATGTACCATGGTGACTTACCCCAGTACTTGCTCTTGTCCAAGTAGATAGCTTGGGTTACTCAGGAGTTTCAGAATTACAGAACCATTTAGATTGGAAAAGACCTCTGAGGTCATGAAGTCCAACCCTTGACTGATCACCATCTTGTCAACTAGATTATGGCACTAAGTGCCATGTCCAGTCATTTCTTGAACACCACCAGGGATAGTGGCTCCACCACTTGCCTGGGCAGTTCATTCCAATGTTTAACAACATTTTCCATGAAGGAATTCCTCCTGATGTCCAACCTGAACCTCCCTGGGTGCAGCTTGAGGCCATGTCTTCTTGTCCTGTCGCTAAAGGAGTGGCACTAACAGACTCTGCAGAGGAACAGCCCAGGATAGGAGGGCAAACATAAGCTGGCCAGTGCTGTAACACTGCCAGCAGTGTGGCTCCAAGGAAAAAGCTGCTCTGTTCATCTTCTGAGGTAGCTGAGAGACCCAGGCTAAGAGCAAGGGCCAAACCAGCCCCAAACCATCAGCAGAACATTAGAACTCCTTCTTCCTTGGTCTGCAGAACACAAAGGAGATGTCACAAAGATGAAGTGATTTGTTTGAGGCTCTGCAGAAGATCAGTGGCAGCATTCAGCACTGATTCTCCTGTGGCAAATGAGTGCTTGTGCTCTGAGCCACAGTGCTGCTCCGTAGGCCTTCCATCAGCTCATTACATAATGTTAGTTATTAACAATGACTGTTTTTATCTAACCAGAGCCAATGGACCTTAAACTGCTTCGGGGAGGAGGGATGCATTACACGGGAATTACAGGATGCAAGATCTGTCCAAGAACATTTTAAGTCTAATGTATTTGATATTATGAAGAAATAAAAAGACTGCAGGTGGCTGCTCTCTCAGCTTCACCTCTTGACTTTTGGACTGTGCCTCTATAGAGGATTTTCAAACACTTCTATGCCGGGACAACAGACAGTGGAAAGCTGCCCAGATACAACTTGTGTCCTACTGGGAGGAGAAGAAATGACCATCTTCATGTTCAACTTCTCTGTGCATGAGTATTTCATTTTGGCCAACAGACATGGAAAAGAAATAAACAAAAGAGCTACACTTTCAGTAAAAGCTTCTACTTAAATAGCTTATTAGAACACAGGGTTTCAAGCAGTATTAGCAATAAGCAATAAGCTACTGATTGACTGTAGGAAAAAATGTTTAAAAATGTGGAAATACATTAGTGTATATTAGAAGGATTTTTAGTTGATTACCTTAAAAGGCATGCATTATCCATTTGGCTTTATTTTCTTTTAGTACTGCTAGAGGGGTGGGACTGAGAAAAACTGGTTTGCATTGCCTTGTTTAAAATGATGACTCTCATCAATTGTGTATGCTTTTATCATACTTTATTGTAGGGATAATTTTAAGTTTTATATGAAAACTGCTCATATTAAACTAATCCAGTCTAGACATTGATTTCAGTGGGCATTGGAACTTTCTCAAATAGTTTCCAGGAAGGTTGCTTTCATCACTGGTAAAGTTGGACAGCAGACAAATGAAATGCATGAAAAATATGTATTTAGAGCATAGCATGTAAGAAAGGGAACTCAGCCACAATAGCCTGTCACCAAGATATTTTCTTTTGAAGTAGTTATCTTTATAGAAAATCCTTAACTTCCTCTAAAATGTATTGTTAGTGAGAAGCTTCAAAGCAAAACATTCTTCCTTCCTATTTTTGGTTATTTGATAAAAAAAGGATTCTTAACATAATCATATGGTCGAACTGATTATGTAAAATAGCTTTTTAGCAATTAATATTTGAATGAATCTGCTCTCAAGTGAAACCATAATGGATCTTTGTTGCACTATCAGATTTCCTAAAGAGACTGTTTAACTAAGCTTGTTCTGTACAAACAAAATAAAAAACAAGTGTGGAAAAACTCATCATTTTAGGACTCTTCTGCTATGGAATATCAGTCTCTTTCCTGATACCGGGGCAGATTTCTCTATAATTCCAAATCTCTTATTTTGGAATAGTTTTAGCATAATCAGTGCATTTTCACTGTGATCATAAGGTTTCATTATTTTTTTAAAAAGCAGTTAAAAGGGAGAGTAGTACTTTCACATGGATTCGCAACAAGCTTTGATGAGTTCCAGAAAAGTGACTGTTACACAAATACAAGGAATGAAAAGAACTTGTTATCTTTAACAAGACCTTGATTGGATGTAATAAAAGTTCCTTGTTAATTTACTGAAGTTAGCAGCTATGCTGGTAATGAATTTATAATCAACAACATTTGATCTTCTGCGGAAGCTTTTGCCCCTTTCTCCCCCCCAAAATGTTTCTGGAGAGAGTCCAGATAATTTCCTTTAATAGGGATTAAAACTTTAAAGGAGTGTTGCTTTATAGTGACCCTTTTTTGGCAGTTTATCAGCACACTTATGCAGCTGGTAAATGTAACTACAAAATTCTGTGGAGGGATGACTATTTTTCCTTAAACAATCTCTCCTCTCCCCTCCCTGCCATAGGCAGCACATTGTTTACAGCAACACTGACAAAATAAAGAATCACAAAAATGAGTTACTTGAACAGGAAAGCTTTGATTCTGTGGGAATAGCTCCAGAAATGTCTTTTGTGCAATGCATGTTAAATGAAGTCATTATCCTAGAACTTTGAAATAATTCTACCCAAATAGACATAACCTGTTTTTTTAAGTAATTATGTTCCATTTAGAGTTCTGAGAAATTGCCTGTGTTTTTAACATGAATTAGGACTGACATTCACACGCGTCTCACACAAAGGCTATTGAAGCGTTGTGCTGCATTTGTGGAGGAGTTTTCCTGTTGACTCATTTTGATTTTACAGTCCTTGTTACAAACTGGTCTTGTTGAAATCAGTGATTTAGTGGGGAAGTGGTTCTATGTCTGCTGTTGTTTTGTTATTTATTTAAAAGTTTCTCAATCACCTTCGTATTCCTTTAAGTTCCAACCCCTGTCAAGTACTATCCTGGTCTATGGGGGTGAACACCAATAGCAGAGCGACAGATGGACAGAGTAGACAGACAGCCCATATAATCCATCCTATACTGCTTTTATAAGTCTATAAAAATGCAATAAAGAAAAGGGTCTCATTAGGTAGAGGCAGGGGGCTGATTGATTTGCAGGCCACACTCAGTTTATAGCTGCCTTCTGTGTGAACATCCACCTTAGAGTGTGAGTTTACTCTGTTTGCCATGGCTTGTTTAGTTAGACTTAATTTACTTGTGGTAATGTTGAGCACTATTCATGTTTCTGTGGTGACTTTCACCCCAATTTGGCATCTAAGTATGGACTCACTCTCATTTTATTCTGTGAAAATAAAACCCTTAAACCAGAGCTCAAGAGAAAAGCTGAGTGAAATGCTTCTAGCAAGTGTGGGTTGTCTGAGAAGGAAGGAGTTGTTAATTGAAAGGGAACCTTAATAGTGTCAAAGCTCCCATTTCATTTCATGTGTATTTTTCTGCGTTGCAACAAACACCACCTCCAAATATTGAAAGAGGCTAAAAGACTTTGTCCATAATCTCAAAAGAAGCCATCTTATCTTTCGTTGTGGGAGTCTTTCTAGGGAAGAGTTTTCTTCCTGTGAATGAAGCGAGAGCACATGATTTTTAAATTGCAGTTCATTTTCAATCTCTCAGTGGGGCTGACAGAGCTGTGTCAGTGCTGCAGCTTTCTTCAAACCGGGCCCATCGTTCTCGGTGCTGCCCAGGTGGGGCTGGGGAGAGGTGACAGTGCCTGGCCCTGCACCACAGAGCATGAGAGGCACGACAGCACCGAGCCAGGGATCAGTTCCAGTTCCTCCTTGTGGGTGTAGAGATGGCAGTTCCTGGCTCTGCTGCTCACCTGGGGCAGTTTCCCAGTCTGCAAAACAGGACTGAGGATCTTTGTCCTCAAGAGTATCTCCGTTTCAGATAGGTGTGAAAGAAGCTTTTGTCTTGGATAATGCTGGGGAAACAGAATGTGTTGCCCATAGTCTGTGTATTTTTTGGGAATCCCACCGAAACAAATGATAACAAATTGCTAAATATGAACTGTTGATCCAGTCTTATGGAACAGGTGATGTTTTTATTCATGTACTTATTTAACCCTTTTCTTCAAATATGTCCTGTGTCTATAAGTTCTAGTGATTCTCGTTCTGGATTGAAGTTTGTCAATTTTTAAGTTGCTGCCTCTAAGTTTTATTATAGAATCATAAAATCATAGAATGGTTTGGGTTGGAAGGGACCTTAAAGATCATCTACTTCCAACCCTTCTGCCATGGGTATTATCAATTCTTAGTAAGAACAGCAGTTCATAAACATTTGTAATAATATAAGGTCGTTAATTAAAAATGCTTATAAGTCTAGTTGATGGAAATTGTTTCAAAGTATTCAGGATTAATATGTTAAAAAAAATTTAACCTAAATGCGGCTATTATTTGGATCATTGGAAGTTCTCACCACTTACTTTCACATGTTAATTAATTTTGTTTCTTTCTTACTAATAGCTTGTCTTTAACCTTAAGGGAATAAAATGAGAATATTGGAACACTTAAAAATAAGTAACAGAGTTCTGACCAATACTGATTTGCTACATTGTATAATCACACCAAAAAAGATCTGAGCCGTGAGTTCAGTCAGAGAATTCCTGTTACCATTATAAAATCTTCCACAATGTTTCAAGTTATTAAAGCCCATTGGGAAAATCTAGCTGGGTATTTAGCTCAATTTCTATTATTATTTTTGTTGGTTTTGTCTTCTTTCCCTTCACTTCCTTTTTTATTCAGATGAACAAACAAGTGCCTCCCATGTGATGCAGTTAACCATACAGCTCATCCCTGCTCTTTGATACTACATAGTACCCCCACCGAGCTGATTCTTCAAAGCCATTGACTGGGTTTGAGAAGCTAGTTTTTGTTAATTTTAATGGGAAGTATACGTCCATCCCCTAAGGCAGCTTTGAAAAATCTCCACCACATTCTTTATGGCTCTTCTTGGAGGCAACAAAATGTTTAGCCAGTTATATAGCTGCATTTCCCAAAACTCTACTAACATAAAATTAGAGGTCGTCTTACTTCTGCAGGTTTAAAAAGCCCCATTTTTCTGTTCAGTCAAATTTTCTATTTCATTTCCACTTAGTCTTCTATATGACATACTTTCAAAGGAGAATGACAGTTTTGGAAAGGAACTAGTAGATGATCCTTTTTGCATGCAAGGAAAAGTGATACCTTGTTTTTTTGACAAGCACCCTGTAACAATCAGTTTATACCCTGTCCTCCTTTTCTGGAGAACACTGACAACCTTCTTCAGAAAACTGATTTCTTTCCATCCTGCTCTGAACTATGTATTTAAAATATGTGTCACCTTAAATATTCAGGCTTTCCAAACAAAATTGCTGAACAAGTGGTAGGGAGGAGGAGAATTACCTATTCCAACAGAACCAAACCCAAGTCAAATTTTCATTCATTGACATGCATTCCCCAGCAGCAGTCTGGATTCTCTTTCTCATGCACTACTACCCTTATCTGAATAGACTCTGGGAAATAATAGCAGCAGACCTCAACTCTTATGTTAGGCAGATACTTAGAAGTATCTGCTCTGCAAATATTTCCTTTGAAAAAAGTAAGAAGTTTGCCATGTATATAAACAGAAGTGTTCTTCGTTATAGCAACATGATCGGCTGCTAAATTGCATTTAAATTGTCCTTGTTTAATTTATGTTCTGTGCTGTCTGCCTTGTATATATCCCTTAGTTATGTTTTTGTCAGTTCTGTTTCTTTAAGTGTATTATAAATTTGTATTTCTCTCATAAACCAGTCTGGAAAAGGGCATCTGTACTGGAAACTGGGTTTAGTGACTTGACACTTTGGCTCTTTTATGTTGTGAAACGAGTTTTAATTTTCTTAACATAGGCCAGGCATGGTACATAAACCTCTTCCCCCCCAGGGAGGCTTTTATGTTTGATTCCTTTAGTGGCAAAGCTTTTGAATTTCTCCCCTTGATTGACTTGATTATGATCTTCCCAGTATATATCCTTCATGTTGAATTCCTGGTAGGGATCCTCAAAGGAGTTTACAAGCCTCAATGCTAGATGAAACAGAAGAATTAAATTATCCTTGAAAAAGCTGCTACTAGTGAAAATAGGAAGCTGAATATTAGTGCTGCAGATTTATTAATTCTTTGGGTGTCTAATTTGAGTTATTGGGGAAAGATTCATTTTTAAAGAAAAGGTGTTCTGAGGTTTCTGCCAGCTGACTCTGAATCGGCACAACCAGAACCCAGTTTGAAAATGTAGGACAAAGCCCCTGTAAATGTCCTGGTTTACTCTGCTCTTGTGCTTTGTTAGCGCAGGGATGGAGTGGCTCTGACATCCTTGATGAAGGTCTTCTCCTCACTTAGGAGAAAATAGTTGGTGGAATCTCACTGCCACAGCGAGCAGCTACTTCGATAGTCCGTAAGAGAACTAAGAAGTGTGTAACCACCATCTTACAGCCTTGAAAAACCATTCTGCCAGCAAGGATGCTGCTTGGAGCATATGCATGGCAGACAGCACTCCTGTGCTGTGCTACTCAACATGCTCTATCGGAAGAGGCTGGATTTTGCTCTGGGAGATATGTTCAAGTCATCACAATATGATTGGCTTCCTAGTAATTGGTTCTCTCAGGTCGTTGCTGCCCAGCTTCCATTGAGCTGTCAGCATTACACACAGGGCAGCTCTGGTGCCCTCCCCTTTCCTTCTTCCCCCTGGTTTATTGCCGAGCATGAGGCCCTATGGTCTGGAATATCCCTTGGGTCGGTGGGGGTCAGCTGTCCTGGCTGTGTCCCCTCCCAAGTCCTTGTGCACCCCCAGCCTCCTCACTGGTGTGCAACAGAAAAGGCCTTGACTGTGCGTAAGCACTCCTCAGCAATCAGGAAAACATCCCTGAATTATCAATCAACATTGTTTCCAGCAGAAATCCAAACCACAGGCCCATACCAGCTACTATGGATAAAATTAACTCCATCCCAGCCAAAACCAGCGCAGTGAGAAAAGGAAACAAAGTGGAGAGAGACAGCATGAATGTAGTATTTTTCCACAAATTTCTTTTTATAGAAAACTATAGTTGGAGCTTTTTCAGAAATTAACCCGGATAAGATGGAGTTATTAAGAAAGAACTGGAAGGACAGGCAGGAGAGACAGAGGTATAACTGCCTGAAAGCAGGCATAGATTTAGGGCTGGATGTCTATGTGTATAAATTCTTTTCTAAACACATAAAATAGCAATAATACAGAAAAATGCGAATACAGGAAAGCATGACTCCCTCAGTGCAGAGCTCTCCCTCCCTCCTACACTGGCTTTCCGGCTCTCAGCTATCGTTTGTCATCGTTACAGCTGGCTGAAAATTGTCCAAATTTTATGAAAACTGTCGTGACCTTTTTTCTTGACTTGACAAATAAAAGGATGTTTTTTCAGGGTGGGGAGAAGTGTTATTATCTGTAGTGAAAGCAAGTTTATTTTTTTAAACTGCTTTAATGGTTGTTGTTTCTATTTTGGTAGATCTGTGTATGGAAAATGATGCCAGAATGCTAACACTGCATACTGCCAGAAATCAGTTCATATTTGCTTCTTTCTTGCTGTCCCATTATAAAAATGAAATGATTAGGGCTTTAAATATTGATTTTCTTACTCACATAAGTTTCTAATCTATTTTTAACACTGGATTCCTGTGTGTGGTCCCCTGCCGCGAGGTTTCAAAGACTGCTGGCAGAAGAAATTTTTTTTTAACCAGTTTTGAATTTGTTGCAATTCACTAGATCAAACGAGGAGAAAAGCAAGGTTTGGTTAAGATCTTGGGGTGTAGATAGTTCCTGGTGGTAACTGTTTGACATTAATATAGTGGCACTCTTACATCACATCCATACCTGTTTTCCTGGGGAACCTCTTGCTGACTTCCTCTGCGTGTCGAGGCAAATCCACTACAGAGAATTGGGATTGTTTTCTCCCCAAATCAAAGGTGATTAATTCTATAATTGATTCCAAATGAAAATCAGAATGTATCTAATACAGAACTATATTTTCATATGCCAGGATTATTAAATGAATGTGAATTACATAAAAACAACTTCAGTGGGAGAATTCTTGTGTTAGCCACAGTTTTTTGGAATTGCAAGCCAGAGAAATGGACGAGCGTGAGAAAATACTTCTCTTCGCATTTTCTGGTGAGGTTCTGATGTTTTCACAGCTTTGTGGATATTTTCCGACCCCCCAAAATGAAATCTGATGATCCAGATAAATTCTGGGATTTGCATTTTTGGAGTGAGACCACAGTGAAGTTTGAGGTGTCTTGTTTGTTTGTTTAACCATGTGCTGGGGACTACCTGCTTGCAAACAGTGAAACTCGAGCTGTAAAAGCTGGGGCTTGGCCCAGTATAGCTTTTAAGGTAGGACTGGTAGAGACCTGTTACCTGCCTGTCTTCCCAGGGGCATCATGGCCTTACTAGGCCGTATATATTCACATTTGAGAACAGTTTAAGGGAATAATTTTTTTTTTGCTATGACCAGGCATGTGGCTGTGAATATTTCATAGTCCACTTTAATTGCTGTGGTAATGGAAATATGTCTGGAAGTCAGGTTCACTCTACAGAGGAAGTAAACCAAACGTGGGAGCCAAGACCACAGCTTGCATGAAAGCAAACAATGAAGTGCTGCACAGGAAACTGCTCAAGAATTTGCAAAGTCATTCAACCGTAGTTCTGCAGCAAGACACAAGACAAGACTGGTGTCGTGGTTTCTTCACCCTTTCTTTTCCATTATAGAGCCTTCCCTCATGTTTGCCATCTGCACAGCTGTAAAAGTTCTGCTTCCTTCCTTCTCACCATCTCCTACCAGGAGTGAATGTCTATGTCTCAAAAGGGCAGATTTGAGGAAAGCAAACTAACCACTCACAAATATCCAGCTCTCTAAAACCACAGGTGCATTGTAGGAGTTTCAGTCATTGTTTTGCCTCATTTTATTTCTCCTTTTATTTTCAGGCTTTTTAACAGCAATCCTTGCCAATAAGATGACAGAAAAAAGCCCCACACTGTTCTGCAGTAGCCTTTGGCATTTCTGAGTTGGTGGCCAAAACTAATTGAATTTGTGGAAGGAGAAAATAATGAGGAAAAATGCAGATGAGTTAAGGGAAAAGCTTCAGAGACTGGACTAGAATATAGATGAAGGAAGTAAGACGCTGTGAATAGTCAGTTCTAGCATGGCTTTGACTTAATGAGTTAGAACTGAAAAATACATATTTATTATTGACTTGTTTAACGATGTAGTGTGTTAACAATATAAGTGTCACCTAGAGATGCTTTCTTGAATAGCAGGACAGGCTCATGGGATTAATGCCTCCCCACTGAACAATGTGACAGCACACTTTCTCCTTTCTGCTGTGCTCATTCTTTTTGGCACAAGTTTATTCAAAAAGATCATCCAATCACCACAGCCTTTTCACTGATATGATCAACTGCATAAATAAGATGTTTGAAAGGAATGTGCTTTGCAGTCTGAGGGGCAGAGGAACTGAAAAGCAAGGAGGAACGATAAGCCTTAGGAAAATGATAAGACCTGTTACCAGGAGTGATAGGGACAGGGAATGAGGGTGAATGTGTAGGGCTGAAACAGCTGGGCAGCACCAGAGGCAGAAGGCTGAGAGCAAAACAAGAGCGCAGATTCAGGAGTAAACACTACTGAATAGAAGAAATATCACATTGATACAGGCTGGATGTGTAACTGAATTAGGTGGGGTGCTGACATGGTGGCATATAGTGCTACAGCTTCTGCTCAGTCACATGGCTGAAACATATACTCCACAGGGTTGCCTGCAAGTACAGCACTCCTCCCTGTTCCCCCCAGTAAATCTGCCTCTCACATAATAAGCTAACAGGTTTTTAGAGCTTCCTGAATTCTTTCTTGCTGTGTTTATCACCAACATCTTGGCAAATTTTGTTAAAGAAGAAGTTAGGGAAAACAAAGAGAAAATGAATATTTGAGAATATTAATTGAGAAAAGGAATATTTGAAAAACAACTCCACATAGAAATTACCGTGGTACTGCATGACTCCTGCAGTTCTGTTCCCCCATCCCTGATCTCCTCGGTGGGGCAGGTGAGCAGTGTCTCTCAAGATGCAGCATGGACAGGTGCTCCTGTGGTGTGCCATCTCTGTGAGAGCAGGTTGTCTGTGATGGGAAATCTGCTGATGAGGGAGGCTTACAGAGGAAAGTGGGATCAGAAAGTACTTGGACTTCAGCTCTCTCAGGGTACCAGAGGGATCATGTTGTAATACACTGACTGTTGGTTTTCTTTCAGAGCTTCCACATTTTGTGTGGAAAGTTTTTACAGTGGCAGGATGTTTAGCTTTTTAATCAGGACGTGTGTTTATTATTGTTGTTTCTTATTCTGTACAACTTTCTAGCATTCTTGGACTCTTTTTCCATATACATGGGTGTGTTTGGAGGGTTTACGTGGCTAGTACTGATCTGTTTCTGAGGGCCCACTAAAAAGGAGTGTATTTCTAAACAGTCAGCTTCTGTTGGGCAAAGGAGAAATTAATGGTAAATGCCTCCAAAATGAAAGTTTTAACCCTTTGGTCCTCTAAAACCCAGTTCCCATTGGTGCTAACTTCCTTTTCACTGCAAGATAATGAACCTTCACTTCTGTTCTGTGTCCTCACCTTCAGCGTGGGTTCTCTGCATAGCTCCCGTCGGGGTCAATTATCTGGCAGGAGAGGCCCCCAAGAGCAGACTCTGCTGCTTAATTGTTACTGTGGGATCCTCGGGCAATGTGCGGTTGCTGGGGCTCATTTACAATTCTAACACATCCAGCACACCCTGCATCAGGAGTCCTGTGAACTGGACAAAAGTTAGAAAGTGGCAGCGCTGTTCCTGGCCAAAAGCTCATTAAGATAGACATCTCCTGCTAGTGAACATCACACAGATGACACAGACAGCTCACTCCAAACGAGAAGCATTCTTTTGTTCTGTCTTACTGGGGCTTTCAGATAAAAAGAATTTGAGGCCAGCTGTGATATGAAGGGAACAGGTTTAAAATAGCTCTCAGGGGCAGTAAATGCTTAATGATCAGATCTTTCATTGCTTTTGGAACATTTGAGGAAACTCAGCCAGCTAAAATTCTTGTTGATTACTTTAACAGAGGCCCTTTGTTCATATTATCATGCAGAATAATTAAGCCAATGCAAGCAAATCTGCTTAGCCATATACATAATTAAAATCCTAGGCTGTGATTAAACAGACTGTATTGGCACAGACGGCACCTATTCACTTCATGAAAGAGTTCCATCACTGCCTTAAGCTTGTTTTCACCCTATTTTTATTTATTATTTTGGAAAAATGAGTTTTATCAAGATAGTGGAAGATGATGTGTTTCCAGTGAGGAGTTAATGAGATTTTATAATGGAGAAAAGAGATGTAAGCATATCCAAAGTAGTTAGCTTGTAGGGCAAAATTAAAGGTGTAAGAAAGAGCACGACAGTCTGTTTTAACTTACTTAAACGGTCATTTTGAAGGGTTTATGTCAAATTTTCTCATTTCCTCCCCAATTTTGGCATCTCTTACGCAACACTCAAATCTCCAAATTGAAGAGTTTATGTGGCACCTGAAGCTTTTGATCTATAAAACATTTTATCTAAATGTACTTTCAACTTGTTGGACTACCTGCTTTAAGTCAAAAGCTCATTGTCAAACATTACATCATTCTGAGCTCTCCAAAGCCTAATCACCAACTTTCTTTTGGGATTCTCTCTCAGTTGGCAATTAGTGACAATAACAGTTATGCTGTTGGCAGGGGCAGATTGGCTTTTCACAAGTTTTTGCAGAAATGGGCCAGGATCTTTTGTGATTTCCCTGGCAGCAGAGCTGGAATTTTCCAGAGTTTCTCCCAGCTAGGTCATCAAGAGTTCTTAGGAAGCAGATTTTGGCACTCCTGCTTTTTTGGGCCACAAAATCTTGTCTTGCCAGAATTTTTTCAGAGTGGAATAGGTACAAAAAAGTGTCCTTACCTCTGGGACTGGAGGGATGCTGATAGAGAGGAGATACTTGATAGAAATCAGGTTACTTTGATACCAGTGAGAAGTCTACATTTTTTGGCTATTTATTTGTTAATATATGTTAGGTAACATATTGTGGAACAGTAGCAGTGGATTTAAGATGCACTGGCTGATTGAGGCAGCCCCAGAAGAGGTCCTGGGTTTCACCTTGACTACCTTTCATGTGTTAGACCAGAGCAATCTTTTTTTGCAAGCAAGGTCTTTGGATGTGTTTTTTGAGATGGCAGTAAAAGCTGGTCTGCTGGGTTCAGCCCACTGCCCTGAAGTAGAACTCAAAGTGACAACTGCTCAACTCTCTTTACTAATCCTCTGGGCTAAGCAGTTCCCTGGGAACTTCTGTTTGGAAATCTATCAATATTTCACAGGTTGTTCAGCAGGAGTAGCATTGAATGATATGCAATGGCTCTGAAAACTGCAATTTAAAGTGAAAATGGGAAGATGAGAAAAATCTTGCTCCTTACACTTATAACAGACAATATCATATTTTCCCTAATTTTTTTCTTGTGCCTTCTGTCCTGATTGAAGTGCTCATATTCCACTGTTGGGTCAGATGTCCTTCTAATGTGGTTACATGGAATTTGATCTGATAATTTTCTTTAAAATCCTACTTGGTGTATCTGTTTCTACTGCGTTTCGCAAAAACCTTCAGAGACTATTATGCAGATTTTCAGGGAAATATATTTTAAGGGAACAGTTGAGTTTCTGGTACATTTGAGCTGTGTAATCTAAGAAGCATTTGCCTGTTACTGGATTCAAGATTCAAGAATCTTTCAGTAGATTGATTTTTGCTGGAGCTTCATTCTAAAGGTACTGTTCTAACAAATGATCCTTTCAACATTTTTAATCATAGCCAAAAAAAAAAAAAAAAAAGATGGAGAGGTCAGTAAAAAGAGCTGCAGTTTGCAACATTCAGTGTTCAAATGCAGTTTTTCAATTGTCAGGAGTTTCTCTACTCCTCAGTTTCTCTAGGGTTTGCTTAACTTCCTGCTCAAAAAGTAAGTCAGCGACTGCACTTTCCTAGGCACTCTATGTATTAATGTGAGTTGTAATCACCATGAGCATGGTAGTTATGATAGTTTTGTCTCATGTTATGATAGGGTGATCTCATCATGGGCATGATTTAGATGGGGTAAATAATTCCCAACACATGCAGACTATAAAGAAATTGGGAGCTTGTTATAAGCTGATGTCATGGGAAGCGCCCAGTCCCTTCATCAGGGACTCATCAGTGCAAAGGTCTTTAAAACATGTCTGACTTTGAAGTAAGAAGAAAAATCAGGGTGGGAAAAGCTTTTGTAAATTCTTAAGTCTCCATGGGCTTTGACCATTATTATCAATGGAATCTTTCAGTTGCTTATGATTGCAAAATAAAAGAGGCTCTAGGCTGAATTAATAAAAAAATCTGAAATGTTTTCCTCTCGCTTGTGAAGGCAATCCATAATTTATGAACTAATCTTTCAAACAAAATAGCAGCAGGGGTTTTATTTCCAGCACACTTGCTGAAGCTCAAAATCACTTCTTTTTTTTTTTAAATTTGACTTGGTTATCATAATTCACATAGTGTGAAGTGAGTGAGAAGGGCTACTGGTAGGATTTGGTTGCATAATTTTACACCTGGTTTGCATTAATATAAATGGCAAAGTTAAACTTAGTGCATAATCAGTTCTGATAGTAAACACCCTCTAATGCTTTTTCATGTTGTCATTGGACCCTTTTTGAAAGGATGTCACTGTCTGGCTAGACCTAAACCCAAAGATTTTGAGAGGCTTAGCTTATGTGAACATATAATAAGGCATTCAAAGCAAGGAAATATTTTCTAATAGCACAGAATTGAAAATATGATCTCAGATATGAAAACCCAGCCTTCTGGAACACATCATCACTTGGAGTTGTACATGAGTCTCCAAGAATATTTTTTTTGTTAACTAAATAACCGCATTGAAAATCAAATCTTCCTTTTTCTAGGAAGACCTTTATGGGGATTGATTAGTTGGCGACTGTTGTCTTTTAGTTTTTGGATAGTTATGCAGCCATAACTACAAATACTTCTACATAATGTCTTTTTATTTCACTGAGGAAAAAGCTGGCCCAAGAGCTCACTTTTCTTGTTTGATGCTTCTACAACACTTCCCATTCCACCCTGAGTACACTAAGAAAAGTTTCTGTAGGAACTATTTCAGTCTCTATTGAACTGCAGCTACCACAAACTGCGTATTTAGCAGGATCAACCTGGCCATGCTGCACAACACTTCAGTGCAGGAAATGATAACAAATGCCATGTTAATGTCAAGCTGGATTTGTTGACAGGAAAGTCTGACTCTTCCCATTTAGAGATGTGGAACAAAAATACCCCAGTACATAAACCTTAAGCATCACTTGACTCCTATTTATGCCTCTAGAATTAGAACTCAAATCCATTGTCCCATCCCAGCAGCTGGCAGAGGGGAGAACTGGGCTGGGGAAGAACAGGTTCAAGCAGCAGTTCTGGTTAAGGAACATGAAGTGACTGGGAATCTGCCTGTGAAAAGTATGAAATATACCTTTGGTACACACCCATTAAACACAATGGGTTTAATGCCAGTACAGTGTGTATCGGTTCGAGTCCTCCAGGGACCCTTCTTACAGAGACTGGGAGTTTTGCTGTTTACATCAATGGGAATAGAATGCAGTTTTAATTTATCATAGCCTTAACACACCTGATTTTGTGGTCTCGATCCTGAAACAAACAAATAAAGAAGAGACAAACAGGAAAGTAAATCTATAGGAGATATATTTGATATTGGTGTGGAGATAACTAACTGCGGGTGCTCTTTGTAGTAGTTAGCTACACGTAAAGCTTAGTGCGATGTACTATCTGTGTCTCTTGAGCTGAGGTCACTTGAGGACAGATTGGAAGTTTTTGCTTTAAGTGGTAGTGCAATCAGGCTCACTGCATTTTGTGAACATGCTGAACTATCATCCAGTGTGTCTACATTAAAAACTCTTTTGCCGAGTTAAAATCAATTATTTGTTTTTGCTTTGGATGCTTTGCATTCTTGCTCACAGTTGGGTTGGTGTTATGTGAGAAGGGAGGGTTGTGGGTTCGTACTCATATACTCATGCAGTTGCAGACATACTTTACCCAAGAAGTAAAACAGTCCAAAACCTCAGATCAGAAGATGAAGACATTTTTCAAACCTCAAACAAAAGCAATAAATGGAAATAAGGATTAACTTTGTAAATTTTCACCCCTCCCACAATAAATTACAAAAATCTTGGCTTTTATCTTAGATGGATAACACAATAGGCACCAGAGCACACCAACATTACGCAAATACTTCATGTGCTATCAATTATTTTGGAAGGAGTCATCATCTGAATTGTGAAATGCTTTGACCTTTTTTTTAATGGAGAGTGTAGGAAGATGAGAGTGTTTAGTTAGGCTGACACATTCTTTCTGTTGTACTCATGTAGGTATATTTAAAAGTATTTTCAGAAGAACACAGCAGTGAATAGGGCTCTGGTCTTGGTACCCAGCCTCTCTTGGCCTGTGGAGTCATGTGGAGCCAGAGATGATCCCTGTGACATGAGAGGGGGATAGCAGTGAAGTGAGAAATAAGATTTAGTGTGCTGCTAAGAAGCATTTGGATTTTATGAAATCAAGAGTAGGACTTGGAAGGGGACACAGCCAGGACAGCTGACCCCCACTGACCCAAGGGATATTCCAGACCATAGGGCCTCATGCTCGGCAATAAACCAGGGGGGATGCAGCTGTGCAAACCTGAGTGTTACTGACTTTCAATCTGCAACCAGCAGGAAGGAGAACACCCCTGGCATAGTTGAGGAAGCAGAACAAGTACATGTGCCTAAGGAGTGTTCTCATGGAAAGGATTATTGTAGCAGATTCCTTGCTAAAATGAAAAGGTGGCCAAAATAAATATGAAGGGTGTCATGAAATAACAGAAATCAATTTCATTAGGAATTTCCAGAGACATCCTGGATTTCAGATTTGATGTACTAATTGATTCAAAGTGATTTATTTTGAACACTCATCTTTGCCAAGGCTGATACTCTCCATTTTTGTTACACTGCTAGCCATGTGTGAGGTAATGTTTTACATCTTTTTCTTATGTTTCTGAAAGCCATCTCTTTTTAGTCATCAGCACAGATTGATTACGTCAACATTTCCCCAATTATTTTGAGCTTCAGAATATGTATTGCCCAGAAAACAGTATATCCTGTACTGTTCTCTCAGTTGTCAATGCTTGATTTCTTCTTGAGTTGGTTTCTGTATAAGAATGTCAATGCTTTGATTTCTAAAGTTTAGCATGCCGGGTAAATTAAAGCTGAATTAAATTCAGTATTTCCCAATCTGATCCTTCCATAGCTCAGTACTGATTTCACAGCAGGCAGCCACACACTGCACCCAGCTGGGCACGTGGCTTTTCCTTCTCTGAGGTGGCAGCAGCCAGACTGCAAACAGGGAAGTGAAACCAAACATCTTGACACAACAGCACCATATGCAAACCATCTTGCTTTATTATCAATGTCAGGGTTTATTAATTTATCAAACCAGGTCAAAGTGATACAAGTACATAAATAAGTACCGTAACAGACATACAACTCACGAAGAGAATGAAAAACATGACACTGTGTATTTTGTTGTCTTAAGTGACCAGAAACTGGAAAAATGCACCACTACATTTTACTAAATTATGCTTATGATTGTTTTTTTCTTTTCTTAAAAAGTGTTTATTATAAAATAAATATACAATCTGGATTCCACCTGTCTGTCCTGTCAGAAATACAAAAAGCAGGTTGCCTTCTTCATAAAAAAAATTACAAACACTGTACACTTTCCACTTAGCCTTTTTTCACCAGCTACTGCTACAAACAGACAATGCCTGTTAGGTGAGAAATTAACTGCTGGTTTTCTCACCAGATGCTACAGTTCCTCAGAACCTCTTCCTAAAGATTTATAATAAAATTTTACACTTCTGCAGCACATTTCAACCCAGTAGATGCCACTGCAATGCATGCTGCTGATGCCAGACTGCTGCTTCTACAGTTATACTGCAGTAACCTCTGGTGCAGTGAGGTCTTAGGACCTCGGCTAGGATATGCTACGCCCCTGTCCAACCCCAGGACAGGACTTATGAAAGCTACAGTCCCCATGGAAAGGTGGTGGGGCTTAGCTTGCCTTTGAATGAACAGTGATAAGAGGACTGCTCATGGCCAGATGTTCCTGCATTTCAACTTGCTGTACTTTCAAATGGCCAGTATTCGCAGATCGTATCTGCTCTCCGTCCAGGCCTAGGGACTGCAGGGCAGTCCTGAGATCACCTGGTATGTATTCTCCTAATTCCCTTCAGCCTTTTGTTCACCTTCACGTCTCTTCTCCTCATTTGCTCCTCTTGGTTGAGAAGCCCTGTATCCCGCTCCTCCCGAGGCTCAGGCGGCACGGGCAGGACCTGGGTGCCCTGGAGAAGCCTGGTCCTGAGGCCTGTGGTGCTGATGGAGGCTGCCAGGGCCTGCTGCTCAAGCCAAGGATCCCCTCAGGATGGTGAAGCTCTGCCTGAACAGGCTTTTGGCATCCAGTACCAACCCCTGCCACACCTTCATCCCTTTAGGAATGGGGACACCCTGGAGTGCTGTCTGTGGCAGAATAACAAACCTCAAAATCTTTGCTCTCACTGTTGATTTTACTCCCCGTGAAGCCCCAGCCCTTGGCTCAGGCCATTTCCATAAAGCTTTGTTTCCTAGCGTGTGTTTGAACAGCAGTATTCCCGTCTGCTTGTGGAGTAGAAAATGGGAGCAAAAGCAGGCAGAGTCACTCGCCTCTTGGGATTCAATCCAACATTGCAGCCATGGTGCACTGCAGGATTTTGGTGACTCTTCAAAGAAAACAGTTTTTAAATTATACTTACACTTATTCTGCAGAATAAGTAGACACACTGTGGACATACTAAATTTAACAGACTCTCTCAGATTTGTATTTCTTCCCAACAGTTTTCACAGAGCTGTTGTGCTCTAAGGGCCTGCTGTAGCTGTTTGGTGTTTGTCATGGCAGAGAGATGTCCTTGAAGCGTTGAGAAGTGAGAGGTCATTCTCAGAAAAATGCAAAAGATTAGGTTTGTAACAAATCAGAACAAATAAATTAATCCCTGTCACAACTTTTGAGGAGTGATTAATTGTGAGGTTTAATGCTCTGGATATTTTGAAAACACTGCAAGTACTTCACTACTTTCTGCCCCATCACTTTAGAAGGTGGTTTATCAGCCAAGATCATGTGTTCATAGGTCCCAGAAGAATGAGGTTATTAGGGCTGTGACAGGGAGCTAGCACTTCAGATTTTTAGAGAAGTGGGTGGAGGAAACAGTGAAAACCACTTAAAAGTGAACATTTGCTCCAATTGCTACAAAAATATAGTGATTGCCACTAACACCTGCTGTTCAGTTTATGAACTTTGTTTGCTCAACTACAAGACATCATTGCAAAGGCAGGCTGCTTAGGAGTTTGTTAGTTTAAATCTGCTTTTTATGTTTCCATTTTATCACTTGTATTTTTCCTCCACTACTAAGAGAAACCCATGAGTCATTTCAACACTAGAAATGGTATAAATTTAGCACGGGAAATAATGCTCTCCATAGCTCCTGCACATTTATTAGGTGTCCTTCTTTTCATTAGTTTGAGTAACTTACCAAATAATAATAATAATAATAATAATATTCGGTTTTCTCTTTTTAACTTGTAAAGAAATGCAACTCCGGGAAAGCACAGTCTCACTTTCTCCTTCCCCCAGCAGTAATGCAGAGCCTCCTAGTCTTTTGGAGGAGATATTTGAACGGTTGACACAGACCACTACACATAAAGCAGCAAATTTGCTGTGCATGATGTGAATAATTACTGCATTATAGTTTTGGTTTTTAGGGCAACTGTTGACTTAAGCAAAATAAGCCTGCAGTCCAGCTGCAGATCCAAGTTTTCATAAGTTTTCTTGTGTTTTTCCCTCCAGTGCTGTCTCCCTTAACAGTGACCCTTTTCAGACTTTTCAAGGTACAAAACCTTTACCAAATCCTCGAGCTCAGTCCTGCATACTCTGCTTTCACACATTTGGCTGATCTGAGCTTCTCCCTCGCTAAATATTTTCCACTGGCCTGAAAACAAAAACACAAAGGAGACAGATACTGACTTAGAAAAGGGCACAGGGAACTTTGAAGACATTTACAAGCACTCTGCAAACCAACTGATTCACAATAGTCAAAGAGGGAATGTCCCATCCTCCCATGGAAAATATTCAGAGTATCTTACAATCATGTAACATATTCCATGCAAAAATAACCTTGTTAAAAATAATAAGCAAGGACCTGAATATTATTATTATTTTCTTTAATCAACTAGTCCTGTAAGTTGGCTCTGTTTATTCAACCACTTATGACACTGGATATCCTGGCAAACCAAAGTATTTAAAAGTGGGAAGCAACACGTCTGAGTGTTTATGTGCTATGAACTCTGTCTACCTGTCTGTAATTAACATTTTTGATAATGTTAACATAAATGCATGCTGTCCTGATAACTAGAATACTATGTTACAGATAACAATGGCAAGCTAAGGAAGGCTGACAGCAAAAAATTAGGGAACTTCTTCTATGAAAAGGTTACTGTATCTCAGTAGGTCTGTATTATTAAGAATATATCATTCCTGGGAAAAAGGCTTCCTTACTTATTTAAAAACAAATTGTAGAAAAAATTACAAGTTGTAATGCAAAAGAATTAGGAATTAAAAATATCTGTATTTTAGTTCAACTATCAAATCAGCTGAATTAGTAGTTGTCAACTACTATCAAAATCCCAAACTCGATGAAATACAAAAAAGAAATCGAGGAGGGAAAGTTAGTACATCCATTTGACTGTGTTGAGTAACAGAGAATGGTTTTCACAGCTATGATTATACGGAGAGTAGAAACCTCAAGAGGTCAGAATTATACTTACTAAGGGTTGTCCTTGTTATCAACTTGAAGTAAGGAAGTTCTTCAAATTCTCTTTTGGACACTTTTTCAACATAGAAGTGACGCAGAATCCCTTCAGCAAAGAAATGAGAAATGCATGTTACTGGAAATGTGCCCACTGTTCTAAACCTGCCTTTTTGTAAATTTTTTGTAAATTTTCTTTTTTTTATTCTGCTTTCCACCCTCCCCCACCTATTTTTTTGCTAATCCCCTGTAAATCTTTCCATGGATTGTGAAGGGTATGAGAATTAGCCAATTCTTTTCCAAAATAGCTGAATCTTTCCTTATTATGAGTAGATGTAAGATTGCAGGAGAAGCCAAAAATCCCAGTGTCTTGGAGAAAAACAGTATCATTTTGCAGATACCATTTTGCTTGTAATGAGCCAGCACACAACACCACTGTCAAATCATAATGAGGCTTAATGGCTTCTTGAACACTCATGGTACGTGTGAACCATCCAATGCTCTGTGACTTCTTTCTTGCTCCCACTTTGGCCTTAGCTTTCTGCTTTAAAGCACATTCTAGAGATGTATCATTTCCAGGTACAGGACTGCACTATGTGAGGATTGCCTATAAGGATTTTCCTGAAAATAGATTAAGTAGATTGGATTTTCAGGAGGCTGAAGATAATTTTTTTTACACTGAAAGTTCATGATTTGCACCAGTGCTTCTCAATGCTTTTCTATTTTGTTCTAATTTTACCAGTTAGTCTAGTAAAAGATATTGTTTCCATCCTTAACACATTTTTTGGCCATATTCTAGACCACCATGGATGTAGCATCACTAAGGCAGATAGGAAAGACTGATTTCAATGGAAAGCTTTTTGGTCCATCCTAAATAAGAGCCTCCAGGCACTTAGTTCAAACCCATTTCTCTGAAATAAATTACACAGAGTATTGTTGACAACCTGTTTGTCACTGTGCCTTTGCTCCCAATGAAGGGTAGGAGTCTGCAGAACTACAGCTTTGTGTGTTTCTAATGGGTTTTATTCAGCAAAACTTGAGTATGTTGGAAGTGGTCGTAATAGTGATATCCGAAAGAGCCAGAAGAACATCAGTCTCCAAATGTTTGGACCTGTAAACTATCCTGGGATTTTAATGGCAGATTATACACTGTTTAAAGAAAGAACTTGCTCACCTTTCCTAATTGTCCACACATGTATTTCTATCTGAGGTGGCTTTTCAATCTCTATTGCAATTTTCCTGATGGTTTCTCCTTCTTCTGTGAAAATGGATTCATAGACAGGAAATGTCTCTTTCCCACAGAAGTAATCTTTGTTGTCAAAGGTTTGACTCGGCACATCTTCTGTTACAGAAAAAAAAAAAAGCCCAAAACACATGCTACAGCTGTAATCAAGTCCTCCAGAACTTACTTGGCACCAACAGCCAAGCAGGTTTAGCTTAAAAGTACAATTTTCATTTGTATGGCCGCTCAAATCCATCTCCAGCTAAGCCCCAGACACTTAACAGTGTTCTGTTCTGGCTCTGGTGGCCTGTTCATGGTGGCAAGACAGCATTCATAGTTACAATCCAGTCTCCTAAGGAAATGAGCTGTAACACCATGTGATCTGGGAGACCCCTCACAATTTTTGAATCTCTTGTCCCCTTTTCAAGAATATTTGAAATAATGGTAGAAATCTCAGAGGTAATAACTAAATGAAAATTGGTGGTTGGTCAGAGTGAAGAAAACGAAATTAATGCTTTGCTGAAGAGAAGAGCAGGCAGAACCTAGGAGGTTTGCATTTCTCTCAGCAGCAGCCAGTAGGCCAGTGCAAGCCTGGGCTAGCCACAGGGCACATCATCTTTTGCCCACTTGGTAAAGTTGTAGAGCATATAAGTAGAAATAGTAATTATTCTGTTTGCAATTGGAAGTTGGACAAGAATGTAAGAGAGATGATGCAACTCAGAGGCTTGGACTTCTGTTTGTGGAAACACCTAATAGTTCTCCACACATACAAGACAGAGAGCAGGAAGAGATTCAGCTTTCTTTAAAATCTCAGAAACAAGACAGTAACTTTCTTTTTGCCATTAAATTTTCAGTTGAAGCCTGTTAGCCAGGTTTTGTTGAATGTTCTTCCACTGAAAGCTGTGGATCTCTGCTTCACAAGTATCCAAAAGCTCTAGATAACACACCTCCTGCCTGCCTGCTGGCACTGATTTTTCCCCAGTAAGCAAGGCTAGCAAGAGATGGGAAATGTGCATTCTATGAAGGTTCCTATATATGGCTGGGCATTTCTGCCCAGTGCATCTGCAAACAAACACAGAAATGGGCCGTACAGATTAGAAGATTAGAAGAAGGTTAAAAGCACATAAGGGAACTGGACACTCCTTTACCCTTTATATCACATGCAACATGCCAGACCATCAGCAGATCCCCGTTAGCAGATTTTTCACTAGCTGTAGGCATTTATTTTAGTAATGTCTACATAAGTTTTGTCATTAGTGCAGCATAGACACAATGCTAAATCTGTGATAAGCAAGTATTTATTTTATGGATTAAGTTACGTAACTGACACCAATCAGAGTTTTGAATCCTTCTGGTACATTTTAAAAAGTAGAAATGATGTTATCTCCACACAGATTTCACAAGCCATAAAATGATTTGCAAGTTCTGCGGGCACTGTGGTGGGGGAAGGACGGGAGTCTTATGACAGTAATGAACTTTCTGTATACATTTCTGTAATACTCTCTTTGGAAAGGAGCGTTAGGAAGTCGTGCTAACAGCAGAGAGAAAGGCAGTGAGTGATCAGAACACATGTGCCAGGCAGCATGGCCCCTGTTTGAGGAACAGCAGTGGGAGCAGAGCTGGCCAGGCAGCTCTGCCTGTCCCCCACCGAGACCTCTCACACACCTTAGCATGGGCACAGCTCCTGCCATTT
Organism: Cephalopterus ornatus; assembly: GCA_013396775.1. NCBI lineage: Eukaryota > Metazoa > Chordata > Aves > Passeriformes > Cotingidae > Cephalopterus > Cephalopterus ornatus. Next base: position 212,152 of record VZRE01013480.1, read on the forward strand.
GCATCAGAGTTATTGTGAGCAGAAGGCTTCAGCCAAGCCCCTTAACATGCACAGCGAAAAGGTGGTCCGTGATCAACTTTGTTTTACCTGGACAGACTTTACAGCATTTTCCTTCTACTTTCTGAGGGTATTTGCAGGGATATTGTTCTGGACAGTGAATTTTCTTACATTCTTGTTTGGTGATGTTGCAGGTGCACAACACACACTCTACGATTCCAAAGGCCCGGAGATTAGGATGCCAAGATTCACCATGCGAGTATGTTTTGCCATTTGAAACACAAACTACGAAAGAAAACAAGAAGAAAAAGTACAACTGGAAAAGGTATGTTCACTGGCTGCCTCTGTACACATATTTGTTTGATTCATGCACATTTGTTTAAAGCAGTGTCTCCATATGTCATCTGTTAGTGTCTCTGGCCCATTTCTCTGCTTGGTAATTTTAACTTGGAGGTTTGTTACTTAAAATGAGTTTGAGCCTGTGGTCACCCTTTTCTGAGCAGTTTTGCCTTGATTCCAGCTCTGCTGATGCTGATGTCCACTTCCAACAGCAAAGGTGGCTGAGTCAAGTATCTGCCTGGCTCCCCCCCGGTGCATTTCAGTTGTGCACCATTAACCAGCTCATAAAACTCACTTCTCCTTCCCTCCTAATCTCAGTCCACACACAGGACACAACCTGCTACAGTGGCTCTGGCTGCTGGAATTGAATTTGCAGATGACAGAACCGTGTTATTTGCTACTGAGTCATGTGCACAGCTTCAACCATAAGCTGAAGAGAGTCATGCTATCAGCAGGATGCATTAGTGCTACCTGGGCCTTTTATTGCTCTTGCATGAGAGTTCTGCTACATAACACACAGAACAAAGCAAGGGAATGTTGCAAAATGAAGTTTAATGCCCTCTGTGGAAATATATATGTCTATAGGTATATAGAGCCATTTGGCTTTTGGAATCATAAGAAAACATTAACATGAAAGGATGCATATGGGACTGAAATTTCATTCCAATAGCATCTAAGAGCCTCAGAATATTTATTCATCAGAGCCCCTGGGAGCCAGAGAAATACAGCTGACACAAGGAGAGTGGAAAAATCCATGCCTGGTAGAAGCCACTTTGGGTCACCCAGCAGTTGATGGGAATTATATCACTTTACACCATGTTTGCATTTGTCCTATAAACCCTACTTCTTTATTTTTAAATGTTTTATAAACACAAAGAAAAATGCAAACTAATCCTAACAAGGTGAAATAAAGGACACGGCCTGATTTCTAAAAGCAACTGAAGTGAAGCTGGGATGGGATGTGTTGTAAATATTTCCAATTCTTCTAATATGCCATCATTTTTATTAATGTTTTTATTTGTAAAATATGTTCCAATTTTGCCTGTAACTTTCAAAAGCAATTTAATTTTTATCTGTAATCTGAAATTTATATCTAACTGGTAACAGATGTAACCAATTGGCTTATACTTCACTGAGTTACTGAGATTTATGGGGAGTGTTTTTTGCAATGTATTGTCTTTCATGGGGTTATGCTATCATTTGGTTTCTAACTTGCTACTTTTTAACTCTTTCTTAAGACATGGTTTTATTTTAAAGGTAGGAAACAGTTTTGTTTCTCAAATAAAAAGCCATGTTTTATCTGTATCCTAAGAACATGGGAGAAAAAACTATAAATGAGAAAACTGGTAAGTACTCAGTTGCTCAGCAGGCTTCTTACACGCTCAGATATCATATTATTAGTTAGATCTATGCTTAAGGGATTTTTTTTCCCCAGCCTTAGTTCTCCAGATCCTTTATGGACATAAATACTTCATGATTTCTCCCTGACAGGGGAAGGGATAATACAGGACATTATGTGGCCACATATTTTCTGTCTTTTAAGGATTGTTTAAAACAGAACAGTTAAATAATTACTCTTAGGGAACAGATGAAGCTCTAGTAGAAGACAAAATACAGCAAATAACTCCTAGTTCCCTGATAGCCTGTTTTTAGTGTTCTTCATGTTCAGAATGATAAATCTGTATCCATACAACTACACAGTATTTCCACGTCAGGAGAGTTGTTGTGTGTTTATTTTTTAACTTGTTGAAATGCATCTCCAGGGGCATGTGCATTAATTAATAAAGCACTTGTTAATTGCACAGGAACAAAAGAAAACACATGGTCAGCATTCCTGTTCCCATCATGGGGATCTCTCAGACACTCTCCGGGCAGTGAGTGTCTGAAATTATACTGCATCCAGAACTATGCTATTCGTCTGTATGCTCTTTATTTGCTGAAACAAGTCAGTTAGAAACTGCTTTGATGATGTCTCCATGTGTGAATTACATGTCAAAGACATTGCACTGCATGGAGATTCCTGCTCCTAGATTCAGCATAAAACACTGGCATGATCTGAATGTTTTTTCATGCTTGTTCAGGTGGATAATAAAGATCCTATAGCCAACATTCCTTCTGTTAGTTAATACCTTAAAAGATTAGTTGGCCCTAATACAAGGGCTTTTAACTCTTTGTGGGTAGTTTCTAAGTGCTTACTGACTGGTATTTGTGGATAGATGCTCTTCTGAGCATGTGTTTGTACAGTTATTTCTTTTATGTCTTCCTAGGCCTGTTCCTGCAGACCTCTGTTCTCCAAGGTACACCCACTGTGGGAACTGAGCATCCCACCCTCTTTATTGTACAAAACCTGCTGTCCTACTAACTGGTGAATTGGTATTTTCCCTTTATTTTTGTCCTTCCTCTAGTGCATGACGAATATGGCTTGAATATGGTTTACGATATGGACTCAAAATTCTGCTGTCCACATAATACAGTGTGTCTTATATTCTATCAGCAGAAGGCACTCAAGGATTCTTAGAGTGAGATTCATTACCTTGGTTAAATTTGCCTTTTTACAGATCAGGCATCCAGTTCAGGCTAATTGCCTCCTCTGCCTCTTATATAAGTCACAGGAGAGAAAAAGCATCTCTACTATCCCACTGTCTCAGGCAACTAGTTTAAGGTGGGGGAAGACATGATACTATCTTTCATAAGAATAATTGGCTAAGCCTTGGAGGCAGAAACCCCCCTGATACTTTATGGTCTGAGATTTGTAGGGCAGTTTAAATATAAGCTGTTTAAGAGCATTAAAGCTACAAAATAGGAGAGAGTGCAAAGAAAATATTCATGAACAATTTCCTATGGGACAAGTTACGGTGTGAACAAGTTGTTGAATCTAAAGGCATCGTGGTGTCCTCTGTGGCACAAAGCACTCACTTCCCTGGTAAAAACTGCACGAGTTCTCACATGAGTAGCACAATCCCACAAAGTAACTCAGAGAAGCAACACAGTTGTGTGGTGCCTTTGCAGAGTGAAATGCACTGTTGTCTGTGCAGGCAGAATTGATCTCGGTCAAGAAAGACTTTCGTATCCTGAATAGCTTATTGCTTTCTGCCTCCCTGATTTGCACTGAGTTTCTTGATACCCGTGTGAATTTCCAAGATCCTGCTGTGTATTTTGAGAAGTCTTTCTGAGCTATAGGTGACTAATTCCTGACCCAGAGTGATATTGTAAGAAGTACTTTACCTCGTCCGTGCTTATGCTTGTTGTTGATGACGATTTGTACTATTGTGCCCGAGGCTTGCTGGGGGTCCGGCAGGACTCCACGGTTACTCCTGGCATTGGGAAACCGTGGAATATTGACTACCTGCCTCGCAGAGCCGGGTGACAGGTCGTAGTGGGAGCGATGGTATGAGTGTCTCTGTTTGGGGACAGAAAGAGGGCAGGATAGTAAATGTCTCATTCCAATGAGCATGGGGAGAGGGGCTGTACCAGAAGGTTAACACAGGTGATAAGAGTGTGGCCAGTCCCATCAGACATCAATCGCCACGTGTGCAGCTGTAACTCATCTCACCAGTCTTGTATGTCAGTGTAGGTGTCTTTATCTGACTTGGTCATCAAAAGCCCCAAATTATCAGTGGACATCTCTTTTTAGAGATGTTTTAGAAGCTGACCTGGTGTGGATCTCTAGAGCAGAAGAAGAACCACAACCCAGACATGCCGATTTTGCTCCATTTATTAAAATGGTATTCAGAGCTAGATATCTATGTCACTGATCTCTACTTTAAGAGCAGATGAGAAGGTCCCACTTACAGCTTCCCTGTTGGCTGGCTGCCGGAAGATATCTCCATCAGAATGTTCCCATGATAATTCTCCATCTCCTGTATGTGAAGAATAGCTGTGTCAGTTAGAGGAGTAACTGTGAAACACCGTGGGAAATACATAGGGGAAAAGTCTCATCCAGCTTTACAGATGTATTTAGAGTCTAAATAGCAGTAGAGGAATGAACATGAAAATCAGCAAACTTTAATATATTAGTCTATTTGGCCATGCAGGGAGCAGAAACTGACTCACAGTTTCCTTCCCATGAGCTGTATTAGATCTTGATGCAAACATTTTGTTTAGCTTTTCATTTTGTAAGAATCATAGAGATAAAACAGTTTATGCCATATTGAAAAGGACAAAGTTGATTACAAGATAAATAATCATTTTAACATTTTTAAATAAGAGTAGTAGACAGAAGAATACATTAAATAAGCCCTGCATCAGTGGAGACAGTGGGTCGCCTCTACTGCATAATCCGATTTAATCTCACCCCTCATACGGAAATGCAAAGGAACTGGTTTCTCATTAGTAACTCTGGCTGAAGTGACTGATTTCTCCAGCGTAAGGCTGGTTTACTCTATAGCTGTTTCTGACAGTTTGTACTTTGAAAGTCAAATTGATTTTTGTAAATGTAAGAGTCTGGTTTCAAATACAGCTCAAATAACTATATGGGAAGAGAAATAAGATGATTAACAAGGATTTAGTTTCATTAACTTTCAAAGTATTACATTTAAAACAGTGTATCACTGTATTTCACCCTGGGAAGCCAGGGCTATCACCTTGCCTGATTGAGAACAGAAAGCTTTATAAGCTGTTTGCCTGGCAAAACGTTTCAATGTTTGTAAAGACACTGTGCAGTCACATAGCAGTGAAGACCGAGGACAATCTGTATGCAAGGGAGCACTGCACAGAGTTCCTCACGCTCCTTCTGACTGAGCTGACGCATTTATGCAGCACACAGCACTGCCCTCCCGAGAGATTAGTTCAGGTCCTACTTGGTGCCACACGTAAGTTAATTAGCACTGCACCTCCCCGGGGTAAGTAGCTGTGACATCCTGCTGCTCTGACGTGACTACACAGCTTCTGTCCAGGACCTTGTTCCCTCAGAGCGTGTGGTGCTCCCTCTGATTCGTGCTGCATTATTAGCACTGAGGCACTTTGAAGTACTTTCTTGCTGGCTCAGCCCTTCCCTGCCCAGAGCTTTTGGTCCAGCTTTTGTGTACTGAGTCAAGTCCTCAGGTCAGGGGCTCTGGGACTGTGCAAGTTTGCGTTTCACAACTCTTGCACCACAGCAAAAATTACACAACCAACTATATAATACTCCTTATTTTTACCACGCAATAGCAGTGAGTTCAGACAAGCAGAATCTCAAAAGAATACAGCTGCACAAAGGTGCAAGCAGAGGTGCAAGAGTTTTTCAAAGCATCCTGGCATCACTGGTATCAAGAGTGGCACTTCTGAAAACCAAAGGTACATTTAGGTGCTTATCTGCATCTTTGAGAACAGGCCACAGATGCTTAGATACCCTAGAAGTGGTGATTCAAATGCCACAATACTGATACAAAATACATTTAGAAATTCTCAGACATTTTGATGGGATTTTAGACAGACATTTAGGTTTAGACATTCAGAAAGGCTGGGAAGGCCCCTAGAATCAAGTTCCCTATGTGTACAAGATCCAGAATGCAATTGCTAGTAAAATACTGAAGTCACCTGAATATAGGTTGACACCAAATTTAAACCCTTGCCTTTGAACTGAAATTCTACGCAACTTGAGTAGGTCTTGTAACCTGTCAGATAGAAGCTCATCTTTTATTACAAATCTTTTCTACCCAGAGTAATGGCAGCTACTTCAATACCTCATTTGAAGCCTTGATTTACCTCATTATGGGGATGCAACTTTACCATCAGTTCTCTCCTTTTTTCAATTTAGGAAAACAAAGGTAGCTATGTTACCCTGCTGGCACTTGTGGTTTAATTTCCCAACATGCATTGAATTGTAATTACATAAGAAACTCGCAGACAGTGTCCTGAGTGACAGCACTGGTGCACAGACAGGGCTCTGACAGGGAAAGGAGTGAATTCAGAGCCTGTCCTTCTGTGAACTTACCTCTGCAAACTGGACAGCAGGACTCCGGAACAGAAACTGGGAAAGAGCAAGTTAATTTGGGACAAGTCTTCAACCCGCAGTACACATTGCCTTCCTGCCAGTAAAACACAAGGGGAATTTAGAATGAGTCATTGATTTTTCTGTATATTAATTTTTTTATGGACATGCTTAAATCCATGTTTACATAAATGCCACTCTATGCAAAAGCAGAATATTAGACCAATGAAAATTCTGAACAGTCTGTTTAGTAGTTGGCCTGTTAAATTCTTAGTTAACGAAGAATATGATGATGATTTGATCAGAGGAGATACAGAGTTGCCAATTGTTGATACTGAAGAGCTGTTTGGATTGATAGGGATGTCATGGTTCAGACACCGGCTCTGAAGAGTCACTGGGTGAGTGCTCAAATATACTGAATTTGAATTGGTGACATCTCAGGAATGGCTCTGTGGCCCAGTGCCAGTTCAGAGCTGTCAGCTCCCAGCCTTGGGGCCCTTTACTTATCAGCTCAGTCCAAATGAAATCAGTCATTGGCTTAGTGCTACATTTTCCAGTCAGGTTGAAGTGAAATATTCTATATATGCCAAGCAGCAATATTTTACCTTGCTGCCTCTGCACTGTAAGCTCACTTCCAGCAGATGTTTGACAGGGTATGCTTCGTGCACTGTTTAAGAGGTCTCCTGTCATTCACCAGGTGCTGCACACTGGCTCTGAGCACTCTCATGAGTTTCAGCATTAATCCTCAATTTCCAGCCTTTGCTATGTGTTGCTCATATTTCAGTGTCACATCTTCTAGAAAGGAGAACTGGAGCACAGACAGAGCAGGGCTCTGTCAAACTGTGTTACTTACTGAGCAGCTGCACTGGGCACACTGGTTTGCTTGCCTGTTCTGGAAAAGCCCCTCAGCCACAAACATTTCACCGTGGTGGTAGGTGGTGCCATTGTATTCACAGGATTTCCCGGTGATTTTGCTGCTTACTGAGAAAAGGGAGTCCTCTGGAAGCAATGGGAAAGGAACACTTCATGCAAATGTTCTTGATAACTCACAATAACATAAATATGGGGGAGGAAAAGCTTTCCTTCTCCCTCATTTCTCTCTGTTAAGGAAGGACAAGTTTTGTCGTCCTACAAAGTACAAGTGGCATTCGCATGCTGCTATCTTGCTGAATTTTAGTAATTCACACTTTGAGTTGACTGTCCCTGTTAATCTTAGGATGCTGATGATCAACTGCAATGCCAGCAATAATGGCCCTGTCTCATGCTGCAGTATTTTCTCTTGTTCTGTAGCATTTGGTGCTAGGACAGATGGGTGCAGTTACGTGCCCACTTGTTACATTTGCATGGCTCTTTCATGCTTTAATGTAGAAGACATTAGGTGCTGTATACACACAGAATCCCACTATCAATAGCACTGTTCTGGCATGGTTACCCCCTTCTTAGTACTGGTATCCTTTTTTTTAATGATTTGTAGTCTTGTAGCCCACAGGAGACTTAATTGCAGGTTAGCAGGTTGTGCTACAGGTCATGCATGATTCCATGCATGATTCCATGACATCCAAAAGCACAAAAGTTCTGGTAAAGGAGCTGCAATACTGATGACAGAACTATGCTGAGAGAGTTATGCACTAAGCAAGTGTTTCTTCCTACTGATCTTCACTATTCATTGCTGCTGTTGTTTTCAAAATGGGCAAAACTTGTCAAAGGCAGATGTCAAAGGCCACCTGAACGTTGATTTTCCTCTGGTATGCGTTTTAATGTCAGATGTGCAAATGAATGCACCTTGTTTGCAGAACTCTGGGCGTATGACAAAGTGCACAAGATGACACTGTCAATTCAAACCCTGAAATATCCTGTTTCACCTCAGTATCACATTGAGTTCTGCACCACGTGGGTTAAACGTTCTCCTAAGACATAAAGCTATCCATACCTTATGCTAAAACATCCCCCAGACTGTTTAACTATTAGCAGTTGATAAACTGTGCAAAGGGATTACACTTTACCTATGAAATATAAGCCACTTGATTCCACTTGGGCAGTGAACCTAGCACTATACATTTACATTCACATGAATTTAGCATCTGAGCATGGGAAAAGACATTTCAAACAAGAGCTCTGTGGAAGTAACAGTGAAGTGTTTGTTCTCTGGAGCCCGAATCACTGCAAATTTCTAGGAATGCAGCTGAAATTTCATTCAGTGGGTCTGGGCTTTCATGTAAAAGAAACCTGACCTAAAAATTCAGGTTTTGCTGTAGCTCCTTTCATTAACTATCAGATAAACCTGGAGGGATTTTTTTGTGAAATCATGATACCACAGAATGCCCATTTTTCGGCTGGGAGCTCAAGTGAAAGAGCAGTTTTCTGCCGGCATGCACTGGCATTAAACACTAACATTTAGTTTTCCATAAAAGCATATATCTAGTTACACTGGTCCATCAAATGTTGATAATATTGTGAATGTAAATGTCAAATCTGGCTGTGGAACATACACGTACTCCAGTGTCTGAGAGTCTATTGGGTCAGCAAAGTCCATTCTGTAGGAGACTGGCAGAGTCAACCAGTGCATGTTTCACATTTCATTGCCTGACACACATTATTTGCACTTCCTCCTTTGAAACATCAGATACATCGTTATTTCAAGTGCAAGGGTGTCCAACGATACCTTTCCAAAATCTTATAAAGAGTACAGAGCTCTGACAACACCTATGTTTGGCATAGAAATGCAGTGCTTTCAACCCTTTCTGCATGTTTTCTAGCAATGAACATTCTGGAATGGCAAAATGTATGCTCCTACTAAGATACATCCTTTGCCAATCATCAGCAAAAGATTCCAGTGAAAGATTCAGCTCCCACTTAGGCACAAATATTGGAAAACATGGATAAAGAGGCACATCTCAGGACTGTGCTACCTCCCAAAACTTGTATCTCCATAGTTTCTTGAGCTTTCTGAGAGTCACCTCAAGGAAAGCAGGAGAGAGTGACAAACCTTTAGTTATCTCCTTGCCCCTTGGGCAACTGGAAGAGCAGTAAAACTGGAAAGGAATGAAAATGCAAGGGGAAATGAAAGGAGAATACAGATGGTTCTTGACTGGATATGAGGCCCTGTGCACACAGCCTCTGCAGGACATTGCTGTGCCCATGTGGGATGCCTGTCCAAAAGCAGTGTTTGGCTTGTGGTCTGACATTTTCAAAGACCGATATCTGAATGACTCATAGTGACTCTTCTGGGTATTGGATGAAGAAAATAAATTTTACTGCAGATTTACCTTGGTATATGCCACATCACTCAGCTCAGTATGAAATCACCAAATGCCTTTAAACTGTGGCTTCTAAATAAGGAAGGAGAATGGTGAAGCTTCTATTACTTGGAAAATGATGGTAGAGAGTTGTACTAGGTAGTTGTTTTCATCTATATTTCTTTTAAGTTGGTAATAGAAGTTAGGCCTGTAACAGCTAAATCATAATGTGCAGCCCAAAACACACATTCATCTGCCTGTCTTTGGAATATGGGATGAAATTCTATTGCTATTTTGAATCATGGCATCATAGGATCTTTAGGATTGGAGAAGGTCTTTAAGATCAAGTCCAACCATCAACCCAGCATTGCCACCATGATCACAATTAAATCATGTCCTCAAGTGCCATATCCACACATTTTCTGGACACTTCCAGGCATGGTGAATCCTCCGCTTCCCTGGGCAGTATGTTCCAATGCTTCACAACCCTGTCCATGAAAACATCTTACCTAATACCTAATGTAAACCTCCGCTGGCACAACTTGAGGCCATTTCCTCTCATCCTGTCACTTGTTACCTGTGAGAAGAGACTGACACCCACCTGACTACAACCTCCTTTCAGGGAGTTGAAGCTTTATTTGATTAAATAATTGTAAGAAAAGTCAAGTTTCAATTATAGGGAGTAAGACCATGGTTTAAGTCCTGTGCTGCATACACCTGTCCATATGATTATCTATTAGCACATTAAGTGACCAACATATTTAATTGCATAGGATAAGGTTTAGAAGTTTTCAGATCAAGACCACACTGCTGTTATTGCAAAAAAATATACACAGTCATATATTTGAGACAGCATATTGGAGAGCACAACTGATCATCTCCAAACACAGCATCTGCCTGAAACTGCAAGGAAGCTTTGTTTATATTCTGTGTCTAAATATAACTTGTGTCTGGTGCAGTTTCTCTCCCTCTAACTTTGCTAGTCTGTGGCTGACTTTCTTCAACCAGGACTTTCCTTGGTTGTTTTCCTAGTGCTCTTTAAATCATGGCTAATTAGAGGAGTTCAGACTCCCCTATGATATCATATTCTCCTGTAGAATGTGAAATTAGAGTAATTGTGGATTGTTTTAGTAAGTGCCACATTTGAGCTTTAAAAAAATCTTGTCATTAATATTGGTATCAGCAGGCATGATTCTGTGCCTTAGTTAAGACAGGTTAGAATTAAAGTAACTGCAAATACACTGCATTGCTCAAAGCTCTATTTGTAAACCTTGCTTCCTAATCAGGATAGTTCCAAAAGCTTTATCTGGCATTTTAATGGTGCTGAGTAACATTGCTTTAATTAGCTGCCTCTGTAAAGTACCAGGCAAACCATCTGTGTGAATCCTTTTAATTAACTGGGTTCAGTCTGAGCTTTTTTTCTGGCATTCTTCGCACGTCAGTGAAAGCAACACACAACATACAGAGTAAAGATGTTACAGCATCAATCTAAAAGGAAATATCTCTGTTTCTGTGGTTGGCATTTATTCTATAAGGGCTCAGACTTCTGTAGAGAAGCTGAGAGGCCATGCTTACGTTTGCCTACAATTTTAGCACGATCAAGATAAGACCATGAGTCTGCGTTATGGAGAGCAGAGCTTTATCACCAGCACGAGCACGCGGGGATGGCAGGGGGCCAAGATGTACAACCTGGGCTTCACCTGACTTGCTACGGGTTTGAATTTATCCTGTAAGTAACTTTAAAGGTTGAACCTGACTGAAGGAATCTTTCAGATTTTACAAACAGACAACAGAATGCAACTGTATTAAAAATGGTTTAGCTTCAAAACAGTTATTTTCTTAAAAGCAATTGGAGACTATGGTGCCTATGCTTGAAACCTTATATCCAAACATTCCTCCCTTCCAAACACGGGATTCTGTCCAGCTCCTTTTGCCTACCTAGGCTGTTTTTCACGGATGTCCCACACACTCAAGGCAAATTCTAGCCTCAATGAAGACAGTAGAAAGGTTTCCTTCAGGACTAAGCCAAGGTGCTTGCTTGAACGCCGCTTTTTGAGATTGAGATAGATGCTTGGACTGTGAGGAACTGTTGATCCATACAAACAAGTCTGGTATCAACTAAGATCTGTTGTACAGCCTGATGTGGAAGTTCACTAAGAACTAGAAGTGCACATATAGTTCATGCATTCCATGTATTTAGGTTCATTTGATAGAGCCGGTGAAGAAACAGTACGGCAAAACGTTTGCCGTGAAGGGGCGCTACCTTGGTGTGAACTGCAGCACCAATGCTTTCCTCATAATCTGGCAAAACAGTGTTAGATATGAATTCAATAAACCACAGACATGTTACGGAAATTTTCTGGTTTAATGGAATCTGCTCCAATCACAGATTTTTTCATGGAAGCCTTTCTGGCTTCCTGATGGTCTGCCCATGACTTGAGGTGTCCCAGGGCCAAGGTCAGAGGGCAGTCATACATGTACACAGACCAGGCCTTCCTGGCTTCTGGAACTTTCCAGTCTCCTGGGAGAAACAGAAGCTGTGTTACATGGTTTGGAAACACCATCTTTTAGCTCTTTCTGTTTACAACTCTATTCCTTCCTGGATTGTTATAAATTCTTGATCCTGAGATGATTTACCCTTACTTGGTTATGAAGCAGAAGAGCGTCATTTATCTGCACCTAATCCCTTCAATAGCTTAGACAAATTCCATGAGCAGTTCCTGATGTTTGAAACAGTGGTTACTTCTGTAAAAGTATTTATGTGCAGAGAGTGAAAAGCAGTGACGAGCTATGGGCAAACTAGCCTTTTGGGAAATGGGGGCTCACTTGCTTGAGGAAGGGCTTTAGGATCCGGGCCTTACTACAATCAATTAAGTGTTGAACTTGGATCCTTCTGGACAAAGACAAGAGGTGCAGGTACAATTACTAATAAACAATTTAGACACTAATTAACAAACTGGTAAAACCACCTCAGAATCAGTACAGTACATGATAATCAGTGAAGTATTTATGGTGTGACACCTGACCTTCAAGAAAAGCAAATCAGTTGCTTTCGAGTGTCTTTGCCATTTTGGACAAGGAGACCAAGCATCTTGGCTTTCTGAAAGTCGTTGTGCTGAGTTTTACTGACCTGCAGACACTAACAGTGTGAGTGTCCTCCTGAAATCGGGACTGCACAGGTCAGCCAAGGAAGGTGCAGGCAAAGCTCCTGCTACTGTATAAGCCTCAGCAAGGTCTGCTGGGACCCTGCACAGCACCTCACGAAGGGGTTTTATTGCATCTCTGTGAGGTACTTTCTTGTACAATATTCTGGACATTCGTGTTAGTACTTAATACTCTCACCATTGCTTATTTTAGTATCAGAACATCTGGCAAAGAACATTTTTTAAAAATCCTACAGTCTCTTGGCTTGCTGACTTAAAAACTATTTTTAAACAGCAATGTTCAGAATCACCTAATGTCATTTACCGAAAAAGATAGGCTTTTAACATCCAGCAGAAAGTCTGGGCGTTCAGCCTGGCTTAGGTTTTACAGTTTGTCTATTTTATTAACCACCCTTATAAAAACAATCAAGTGCTAAACAATATGAAATTAATCACAAGGTCTAATGCCTTAAGAAACTTACCATACTGGGAACTGTTTTGCAGATAGTCTGAGGTTTTTTAAGCAGACTGATGATAGATTATGAATTTGAATCCAGAGAGGATTTTATGAAACATGTTTTCTGAATCAACACTGAGCATGTACAGACCAAGAGGCTGAAGATTGTTTTGGAACTCTATTCACTAGACAAGCAACTGATTTCTGCTGTAGCTCCAGGACAACAGTTTGCACTGACATCTCTCCTGTACATTCACTTGTACTCCTGGGAAGTTTTGTTACTTAATGAACACAATTGAGAGAGTCAGTTTAGTTGCAAGAGGTACTTTAGAGCTCTCTGGGCTGTATCCTGGTGCAGGAAACTGTCTTTGGACACCAGCTAACTGGTCATCTCACATGCTGCTTCTGTACAGAAATGAGGCCACCTCGAGTTGTAAAAACATCACATGAGGCCATATTACTTGCTTTGACATTTAAAACTGGCCTAAGAATTACAGGTTACCTCGTCAGAAGCCACACATAAAGAGCAACTATGAAGATCAAAATAAAACACAATTCTTGGAAATGTGCAGACCATGAGCATTTCTAATGCCAGAGGGGAACATGACTAGAATATGAAAAGTACTTGTCCCTGTTTTGCTTATCGAAAATTTTATAAGACCTGAATCAGCTCAGGCACACATGCTTGTCCAACAGAAGTGGGCAACACTCTGATGACCTGACATCTGCTTTTGGAAAACCCTTTGCTTGTGTTGAAGTTCCACATACCCCTAGGTATCTTTGCTAAAAAATAGTTAATTCTCCTCCTTCATGGAGTCCAGGTCTTTCCCCTAAAAGCAAATCATTCTGAAGGGTAATATAGACGCAAGTCAGTAGAAAGATATAGGGATGATTCTTGCTTACTGAGTCTTTCGGTGTTTTTCATAGCAATGTTAAAGGCCAGCACAATGGGCTCCATGCTCCACTGTGAAACATTAATTCTAAGGAGGCCCTAAAGTACTACCTGAAGTAGTCTGTAATAACAATAATGGGATAAGTTATTAATGTGTAGAAAATTACATTTCTGGATAAAAACCTGCAGGTGGAGTTACAATCTACAAAGTGGAGTGAAAAAAATCCAGGCAGCAATGTCAGGGTGAAGGCTACCTTGCACTGACTGCAATTCCTGCGAGGAGCTGGGTGCATGAAATGCAGGGAGGAGAGAGTTGAAGATAAAATGTTGGAAGCTTTCTTTATGTTATTCACCTTGTCACCCCTCTAGCTTTCTTCAGCTACTCCAGAATGCAGGTTTAAGTTCTCAAAGGCCAATGCAATATAAAAAATACTGTGTTTTCCTCCACCCCTGAAACATGTGTTTAACATGAAACAGGCTGTCACACACAGGAGTTCTGCAATGAAATTCACTTTGTGTTTGTTTATTACAAGACTTTCCCAAATTGCAAGTTCTGAGCAGTATCACTCATAGCAGCAGCCCTATACTGAGCCAGAGACACGCAGAGTAGGAACTGTGCCTCCCAGTGCAACAGCTTTCATCTGAATGGGAAATGGATTCAGAGTGAAAGACAGTAGGTTTATATTATATATTAGGAAGAAATTCATTACTGTCAGGGTGGTGAGGCACTGGCATAGGTTGCCCAGAGAAGCTGTGACTGCCCTATGCCTGGAAGTGTTCAAGGTCAGGTCAGATGGGGCTCTATGCAACCTGGGATAGTGGAAGGTGTCCCTGCCCATGGCAAGGGGGTCGGAACTGGATGATCTTTAAGGTCCCCTCCAACCCAAATATTCTGTGATTCTGTGAATTCACTTTTCTAGTTATTTTTGCTTGCACAGCCAGTTGGAACATGTTTGGATCCTCTGTCACCCTGAAGTACAAGAGGAAAACAGAAAGCGAGTAAATCAAATTACTTCAACATTCATTTTGTGAGGGGACCAGGGCTAAACTCCTCTCTCCAGCATTTGAAACGAGATGTGCCCCTTCCTGTTGCTGGAACAGCAACTTTGACAGCTAGATAAGCATGTAAAGATGTGAGCAGCCCTGGAGCTGCTCTGATTAACAATAACTGAAATAGCCTTCTTTTACCTAAGGAATCAGAGCTCTGAAGAAGTGGTAATGAGTCCTTTGACTGCTCTTGCCTTGGTGATCCATTCCAAGGGGTTCAGCCAAAGATCTTACCAGTCCTGGAGAAATCTAAGTGCTAGTAACATTCCAAGTAAAAGATAAAGACGCCTGCCTCCAGGCAGAAATCCTCCGTGTTAGGCTCTTTGCTCTACTACACACAAGCCAAAGGAACATTATTGTATATAAGAAACAGCTATTCAGTATGAGACGTATTTGGAATGGAGGAATAAATATGTGTTGATAATCTGATCCTTACAAATTCAAAACAGAGCAGCCTAAGATTTAAAGAGGTGAGGGAAGCATCCTGTAGAAACAGATTATTGCAGCTTGCTAGGAGAGTGAAAGTCAGCGAGATTTTGATCATAGTTATGTTGAGTAAATCTGGAAAAACTCTGTTGACTGAACTAACCCTGATGCTACGTGTTCAAACCAAACTGTATTTTTAAAATATTCTTAAAAAAAAAAATCCACATGTTTATATGGAAAAAGGATTGCATAAATTATATTCTTCTGTGTTTATGCAGTGCATTTCATGCAGAAATAGCTGTGCTTTATATAAGACTTGCCTATTTTCCTGCAGTTTCAGGGAAACTAAGGTACAGTAACAACAGTAGGTTTCCTTTGTACCCAGAGATCTAATTAATGCTGACCCATTTGTACCAGAAGGCCAGTGCAAAGGAGCAAATAGCTGGGAATATGGATTTCCTCATTCTGCTGCTGTGGCTCACTTCTCCAAAACGGCCTTTGGTGCAGGAGACAGTCTGTGATCACATTTTGGCCACCAGAGGAGGAGTGTTCTTTGCTGGGGCTAATTGGTGAGAGTGGCCAAATGCAGAGGGGATAAAGAGAAGAGAGTAGGGAATCTCTGTATCACAGGCAGCAAGGGACACTGCGGAACACAAGTGACCTGGGATAACACATGCTCTCTTTTTTCCAGAAATGCACAAATTGACCAAACTCTCCTCAGTAAAGCCTTTGCCTCAGACAGGCAGGAAACCTGTCAGCACCATAGACTCAGTTCTACATATCCCGGACCTGCTCCTAGTGCAGCTTCAGGGTATCTAAACTAAGCCCAGAAAACCATCAGCACATGGAGGGAAAAACTGCTATTGCACACTGGCTGTTTCAAGATCAAAACTATCACCTGCTGAAAGGATGTTTGTACCACTGTCACATCAAGAAGGGAAAACCACAAATATTCTAGAGCTACTTCATTACTGGAACTAAGTCCCGATTCATCACCTCATGGAAATACAGGAACTTCTGACAGAAAACCTATTACACTGTTTCAGTGCAAGGTTATCTTCTAGGGGTCAGCTGTTATTTTAAATAACCTTTGTGGCTGGAGGTCCTTGGGGAATTATAGCACAGCGTAGGAGACCAAATGGATTTCTTTCCTATGAAAAATTCTTTTGCCTAATTTCTTCTCTCTACTTTTGTTTCCACTCTACATGAACATGTCACCTCAAAGTCTGATCTGAAGTCCATTGAACTAAATGGATTTGGAACCTGGCCCAAACACCTACTCTGTGTGGTATAGTGAAAAGGCAGTTTCCTCTTTCATCTCCTGTCTCATATTTCTACCATAATACTTAGTATTTCTACAGAGGTGACTATATCACAGTCAGTAACTGCATCTGATTTCATAGAAGACTTAGTCCAAAGACTATCAATATTAATAGAAATCTGTTGATTGACTATAGTGGACTAGTGGATCAACTGTCAATCCGTCTGCATTTAGCCTTTTCCCTCAGTCATGCATAAAAATCCGAAGTATTACAAATCTGTGATTTAAAAAAACATAGAGGATGTGCACAAAAGCCATGCAACCATACTGTTTTAAAAGCAGTGGCTGAGGCTGACAGTAAATGTGGATGGAAAAGTTGTGCACTATCCAAAAAGTGCAAACACAGGCTCTAAACAAAAGCCATATGTGCCTCTTGGAGGTGCAGGTGTCAACGATATTAAGCCACAAAATGCTTTGCATTAAAATAACTTCAAGGACCAGGTTAAGCTCTAAAAACTCCAAGGTAATTCAGAGTTAATCACCACAGCTAGTCTTTAATATGGTCAGACGGTAGAAAGTGTATGAAATTCATTGCTTGAAGGAACTAGTAGCACCTTATCTAGACAGTATGAACTTTCATACAGGTTCAAGGCAAAGATGTAGTTTTAGTTAAAACATTCAAAAGGCTGTTGGTTGTTTTTTAGCTTTCTAGGGCTAAAGTCAAGCTCTTCACATTATTTTAATATATTTTCTGCAGCTTAATTTCCTGTGTTTTCTTTTATAGTGGCATAAAAAATTGCCCAGCAATTGCCCAGCAACTCTGAAGGACTCATAAAACACTTTCTAGGTTGCTCTACTTTAATTCCTGTTCTCAAGTTGAACTATTATGTGAATCCACCAATCACTCTCGTGCCAAGGGAACCAATTGAGTGGAGCTTTGGTGCATTTTGAATCCTCTCTGAAACCTCTTTGAAGGTCTTGGAAGTTATCTTGGAGAAATTCTGAGAAGCTTATCCTACCCTATCATGTCAGTCCAAAGAATGGAAGTTCTGTCATCCATGTGGGAAGATATGTATTTTTTCAGTGCATTTTGGATGCTGATGTACAGATAGATTTTTGAATTTTTACGGTCAAAAAGCAGAATGGAAACAAGTGATAACCTCAACCTGGCTGTGATAGCAAATATTCCTTATGAAGCTAGTGACAAAGGCTAATCACAAAACAAACCGAATTATCTGAGCACACATCAATAGGAAAAAATTCGACATCTCCCTGGAATGTCGGTATCATCATATTTCTAAATCAGATTTACTTCCAAATAAATAATTTATTTGAACTATCTGACAACTACCCATTGCTGGGACTCTCTCACTTTGTGATACGAGAAGGATAAATGGTAGCAACAAGACCTGCATAAAGAATGGAAGAGTTGGGCACAATATGCCTTCCTCCGTCCCAAAAATGTTAGTGAATTGAAGGGTAAGAAGACTAGCACTGAGAGTCTGGGAGCTCTGGTGTGTGACCTGGGTAGAACCAAAAACCTCTTCACCAAATGGTTTACTGCATGTGCATTCTGCAATGGAAAATCACTCCACTGGAGCATTCCAACTGCCAGGGTTGGAATTTTGGTTGTAATTCAGTGCAAGATGCTCTGCGTCACACACATGCTTCTGTGTTTACTTACATGACGTGTATCAGGTCAGCAGGTGCTGTGCACCTTGCTCTGCACCTTGCAAGGCTGAGTCTTTGAGCTCATCTACCCTGCAGAGTGCAGGGTGTCCCCTGGACTAGCTCAGTTTTTGGGAGTTGCTGAGCAAATGTCACACTGAGCTCATGGCAGGCTCATTTTTCCTGCTTCTTAAGCGAGTTTTGCAGGGCAGTGAGTTCTGCACTGTCCTGACCAGGCTGCTCCCAGCTAGTTCAAAGACTCAGGTATTACTGAGCCATGCTGCAGTCTACTGTGCAGACATAGCCTCACTTAGTTTTAGGTGATATTCTCAGATACCTCACCTGGTCGATCTTTAGACCAGCTGTGCATACAGGTACCACCTGGCATGTTGTTGTTATTTCAATATCTAAAGAACAACAAAAGTACATCAGAAAAATGGTTTGAATTTGATAAAGAAAAATCAACGTATCAAAGAAGCTTACACTTAAATGTGTTACTAATAATGAACATTTTTGGAAGCCAGTGTGTTTAGTCGGGGCAGCAGGCTTAAAAAACACTGGAGCCAGATGGACTGGTTCATACATCAGCATGTAGCCTTATCTGCTGAGAAATCAAACCAACAAGTGGAATATAGAAACCCTTTCTAAATCCTGCAATTGTGAATTTTTGCTTCTGATGTAGGTTTTTCCCATCTTAGATTTACATATTCCAGAGTGTACTCAAAAATTTTAATCTTTGACCAGACTCTTAAGTGCTTTCATTTGCAATTGTTGTGTGCAGAAAATACACAATCTACAATAAATGTTCCAGTTTTAAAGGCACTGTCTGTAGCAGTGCTATAAAAGACAGCTGCAGATAAATGCTTGAAGAATTCGTACATGAAGTTTATTTTCATGACAGGAGGCAGGAGGTCTAGATCAAGAGCTGATCCAAATCTAAGAATGATGGTGAATTCTCTCCCTGACTACAAATCACCTCTCCTCTGATGATGCCTAGAGCATCCTAGAGGTGGATGGAAGGAGTGCAAGCTCAGAAGAGTGCAGGCTCAGAAGAAGAATTCCCATGTGATGTCCTTTTGGGTCTCACTACTGTGTAAAGGAGTCTCAGTGAATGTGAACATGGTATTTTTGGTTACACATGTGTGATGATAACAATACAATTCAGATGGTAAAATACTTTTCAGAGTTGCAAAAGGAAGGAAAATCTAGATCTATACAAGACACGAGGTCTGCATTTTGCCAATTCTAGAAAGAATAGGTTAAAAAAAAAAAAAAAAAGGAAAAGTTAGTGGTGAATCTGTGGTAGAAGCTAGTAGGATCAAACCACTGGGGAAAGTAGAAGATGCTTCATAACATGTCTGACAACTACTTAAGATTCATGGTGTCTGGTGCCAGGGAGACAGGATACAAAACACTGCATCTCTTTGTGTCAGCAAGTCCAGTGTCACTATGGATGCAGGAGACATTAATTCCAGGGGGAGAGCAGTGCCAACTTTTCTCAAAGGAATCCCTTCAACAGCTCCTCCACTTAGGTAGCTAAGAAGTTCGGTGTCCAATGAAAGTTGCTGCCTCCTGGCATTACCTCTGCTTCATTAAATAAGGAGGCAGTGATTTGGGCAGTTATACTCTACAAGCCCTGCAGAGAAGCAAGAGAAGAGCCTCAGGTCACTCTGGCTAGCACTACTCACTTCTGTAATGCAGCCTGAGAAATGGAGGGGAAACATCATGTGACAGAATATAACGAGCACTTATGAGGGTAATTCCAATGGATGGCTGATGGCCAGAGCTCTCACACGTTCCATTAGAAAATAACCAGGGAAACCAGAGAAGTGAATTTCCTGCATATCATGGCATGTTGCACAAAAGACATTGTATGCCAGACACACAGGAATGGAAAGCTGGCACAAGATGTGCGAGAATGCTGGAGATTCCTGTTCAGATCAGGCATGAACATTTACCACTGAAGATGGAGCACCAAATATGATACACATAATCACTGCAGAAAGCAGAATGCAAATAACCCCTGACATCACAGGAGATTCCTGGTTCTCTTTTACCTAACATTGGAGCAGATCTATCTGAGTTACAGATTCATTTAGGGTAAAAACAGACCTTAGTGGGAGTCTCATTTTTAATGAGATGGTGCCCAGTTAACAGTGTAATGGCCCATCGTATGTAGCAAATAGACTGTAGGGGCAGCTAAGAGAGGATAATGGATCACAATTTAAGAAAGGCTCATTCTGATAATTTTCTGTATTTATCTGTTCAAACACAGAGTACAAAATTCCATCGGAAGACTATTACTAGTAAGAACTTAATTTGATAAGAAGGATTTGAGAGTTTACAGGGGCCCTTACTCTTCCTTACTAGGCCATTGTAGAATGTTTTAAAATCTTGGTAGGTATCATAGCATTTACAACCTTATGAAGAGGAAAAAAGCCACATAGTTCACTACCAAAGAGCACTTGAAGAAAAAATGGTCAATATAGAAGAATTATGTTTCTATAGTAAATACCTTGCAGAGATAGTAAAAAATGAAAAGAAAAAAATCCTGACTGCACATGCCAATTATATGCTGAGTGGGACTTCTGTGATTTAACTTAAGCTGTAAAAAAGTAAGCATCTAGCATAAGCTATTCTCCTGTGCTCCCTCAATAATCAGTGGAGAGTGACAGACATCTCCAGGGAAAGTCACCCTCTGGGGCAGCATGTTTCCAACAGCTCTAAAGGGTATCTAGATGATTCCCTTGCCAACTAATGCTTAGATTACCTGGAAAAACAGGCCAGATTTTGGGTACACCAGTCTTTCTTTTGATCTGAAAACAGAAGAGGGATTTGTGTTCCCAGCATCTTACCATTTTAACTAAAAGTACTAGTTGGCCAAAGAAAGCATGCTGCCTTACAAACTTTCCTATGTATTAGACCATCATAGATAGAACACTATCATCAACTAAATGCCAAAGTGTTGGATCTAGAGTTGAATGGGCTCATTCTTATCCTAGGACACAACAGCGGCATCATGGCATCAGGCGAGTTACATGCTTGAAATGGTTCTTCCCCGTCACTGATTAAAAAGGGATTCTAGATACCTAGATGAGATACTGATATACATATCTGATAGAGAGTGTATTTAATTGTCAGGGCAGACGAATCCTACCCCAAATTGATGGGTGGAGGCCCTTTAATTACCCAGTAAATGCAGTGAACACACTCTCATCCCAGCTGAACAGCAACCTTCTTGTGCACTCCCGTCCCGCCGCCATTGCCTACTGCCTTCAGCTCACAGGTTTTGGTCAGGGAACAGCTCTTTTCCTCAGACAATGAAACTCTCTGGAGAAAATCAAATAAAACCCCTTTCTATGATGCTGCATGAATACTCTTTTATAAGTGGAAATGTGGGGTGCCACTAAGACAGACATTTAGGGGAAAAGCTCCAGTCAAATCTACCAGCCATTAGGCCATGTCGGGAATGCTGTAACAGCCTTGTGAAAGATCCTGCTTAGCCTCTTTCATACAGTGGCTCTTAATAATGAGCATATAATAAATGTACAGTCTGGAAGAATTTACTATACATATCCAATTGGATTTATATAGTCATAAACTTCTACAGCACTGCTTCTATGATTTACAACAGTCTCTACTAATTATGAAGCTGTGCCTGGACTTGAGATGTAAAAGGCAAATATTACCAGACTGGTTGTACAGTGATACTATACAAATGCACATACAAATGCCACAGCTATTTTCAATTGCTTATTAACAGAGAACCATTGCAAACAACCATATATTTTAGCCTGCTCTTATGAAAAGCACCAAAAGCAGAAACTCAGGAAGTTCGTGGGATGGTGTCTTATTGTGATGGAGTTTAGAGATAAGGAGTGGGGAGTGGACGGTCAATGAAACTTCTGCTATCTTCTGCCTGGATTGTAGGGGATTGGACTTGGTAGCTCACCTGATCCCTTCCCAAATCTATACTTCTGATTTCCTATAAAGAAACCACCATGGGAAATACAATAACCTACGTTGGACAAGCCTCTCATGACCTAAATGGATACAGGAGGATGTTTACTTCACAGTTTTCCAGCACATACATTAATTTTGCTGTTATTCAGCATATTCAATAACTATTTCAGAAAGGACTGTTTGTTTGTCATTAATAGAATTACCTGGGCATCGTGGGCAGCACAGCTGTGGTACATGCACAGGGGATGGACAGTGTAGACTTGGGCATCTTATTCTGCTGCACAGTACATTTCCATTCTGCAGGTGGAACATAATACATAATACTTCAGTGAAATGTCTTACAAATTTCTATATTCTCTCTACTATATCCAGATATTTAAAAAAAAAAAGAGACTTTTTACAACATTCTGGTTTCACTCACACCAAGCTAAGCCCAGACTACACCTACTGCCTTTGAATTTACACTGAAGGTCAGAAATCCATACAAACCTTAAAATCAGAGGAAGAGTCTAAAAATGGATTGCAACAATCTCGATTTGTCTTTTTCTTTTGAGCAGATTACGCTTAGGAATTGCATTTCCAAAACTAAGACATGGATAATTAATGGTAGGTCCCTCAGATATCCCCTACTGAGGGTTAGTTCAAGACCGCAAGAGACAATAGTGTCTGTAATTGTTCCTGAAAACTGTGGAGAGTCTTTTGTTTTCATTTTATGGGTTTCCCAGTAGACAAAAAAACCCAGTTGGTAAGTAGCCATTTTTCTAAGAAATATGAGTAAGTCTTGGGAATAGGTTTCATTATTCATGTCATTAACATAATATTCTATTTGACCACATCTAAGTTTGATTTATAATTAAAACACAGGGAATTTTCATTCTCCAGTGTGTGTAACCAGAAAAGACTATCCATTTCAAATTCCTATTTCCCATCTATAATTCATCCTTCTAATTTAGCTCTGAGTTGCTCATGTTTATAGCAAGAAAGATCTTTCAGCATGAACATTGATACTGTGCTGTGACTAGTTTTAGGTGGTGTCAGGACCAAACCCACTTCATTTTCATATGCCTTCTGGAACATTGAAATGTTTCCAGGGGAGGTGCAGACTTCCTTAGACAGCAGATGTATACGGCTTTCTAGTCATCTCTTTCAAAATAATTCATTGACTCCTAAATATCTGCAGACCACAGGCTGGAATCATACTGTTAGATCATTGCTAGCCACGAACTACATTTGTGCATCTGCCTTGAAAAGAGACACTAAAAATGGTATCACCATCTGTTTCCAATGATGACTGAAATGAAATATACTGATTTTGTAGAGGAGGAGTAAATTTTAGCCTGTAGGACCTGCACAGGACAGGGACTATCCCTGGTCCATATAGCTCCTTGCCCAGCAGACCCTCACCGGAGAGCCTGTAAAGCAGTGCTGTGGAAGAAAGGCTGGCACTGCCTGCTGACCTGGCTCCATGCTGCTGACTTGTCCCGTTCCATGACCTCACTCCCTTTTTCATTTTGCGTCCTGCAGAATCTCCTGAGGTGAATGTTTACTTTCTGTGCGTGATCAGCTGTGACAAAATTCTGCAGGGCCAACTTTGCTGCTTGAGTCTGCCAGCAGGACTCCACTATCTGCAGTGGGACAGAACTGTTTTAACTGATCTTGTGCTTAGTGAGACTGATCTTAAACTTAGATTCACGATGGCATTTGGGAGACCAAGCCCTACTGACTAGAGCAGGGCTCAAGTGCCTGTTGGTCTCTGTGAGCCAGGGCCATGATCAGCATTTCTGCATCAGGTACCAAAGAGTGCCCATGCATCTCTTCCCGGGCTGGGCTATCAGTGCTGGGTGTGGAGAGCAGTTGGTTTAGCTCCTGAAGTCTGCAGATCTGACTATGAACACAAGCGAAAAGTTTCTGTATTTTAGAGAGTAAAATAATGATCTGACAAATTGTGAGGGCTCAAATTTACTTGACAGTAA
The DNA here is from genome assembly GCA_013396775.1 of Cephalopterus ornatus. Taxonomy (NCBI): domain Eukaryota; kingdom Metazoa; phylum Chordata; class Aves; order Passeriformes; family Cotingidae; genus Cephalopterus; species Cephalopterus ornatus. Next base: position 236,465 of record VZRE01013480.1, read on the forward strand.
CAGTCAACAGGCTCCACTGTGAATTGGGGGCAGGAGGAGGGATTGTAAAAGAAAGGGGGAACAGGGTGAGAACACTGAATTATGTTTAGTTGTACTCTGGCTTAAGTATGTAAATTCTAACTTGTAAAAATACAATACTACATACACGCAAAACCAGGAAAGTTGGTTTTGTTTTTTTTTTTTTAAATTCCAGGCTGAATAATTTGGCCTCTGTTTAGTTAGTTAATTTGTCTCGTTTTTTTCTTAAACATCAGAATTGTGTGTGCTGGGGGGATGGACAGACAGACTGTTGTTTAGAGACAGAGCATGGATCAGAGATCTGTCTGTTGCCAGGCTGATATGACTTGTTTTAGGCAGAAATCATCTGGATCATGATGTTGGAGGCCAGCAAAGACATTTTGATCACACTGATGATGAAAATCCCTGGAGATTTTTTGCTTTTCTCTGCAGTGTGAGGGAATCAGCTGCTGCTTCAGACTCTGTACATACGCTTTGCCAAACTGACAGGGAATCATAGGTGGGTTACACTTAAGTCTCTCTTATTTGCTCTCTGTGGCACACTTTAGTTTAATTTTTAATGCTAGTTTATGATTTCTGGTCTGTGCTTGTGCTATGTCATGGCATGTTTGCTAATGCCTTTACTTTGTTAAAATTATAAATTGTTAAGGGTTTCCAGAAGGAATCAGGAGCTTTTACTGTAGGTCAATGTTCTGAGGGCATGTTTTTGGCTGGGACAACGCTCAAATGAGTGGCTGGATGCTGCAGTTGTTATTTGGAGTCTTCCTTCCAGACAACAAGAGTCGCATCCCAGAAATCCCTCAAGATCTTCACTGCTGCCATAACACCAGGTCTCTTTTTGCACCCTCTCAGTACACCAAAGGTAAAACACAGCAAACAGGGGAGTAGAGTCGAGTTCACTGCTGAGCTGCATGTACTGGGGACTACCATCAGCAGTTTCCCTCTTTACTAAACCTTCTGCCCCCATCTGTCACTTTGTGTTCTGTGCCCAAGTGTGAAGGAAAGAAATAAAACAGGCTCCGTTTGTTGGAGTCTCACGGTGCGTGGGTGTGTGTGGGTATGTCTGGGTCCCAACAGTGCTGTTCTCTAGACTGAGCAGACCATGCACTTTCCCATCCCTCCAGACTGTCTGGCATCTTCCTAAAAATCACTGAGCAATGATTTGTATACAGATCTCTAGGGTTTCCAGTTAATTTAATCCTCACCCAAGACATATCCTTACAGCAATTCAGGGAGCATTTTACTCCACACAGACTCTTGAGAGAGTTTTCAGCTTTGCATATACATCAGCAAAAGATGAATGGAAACTCCTTTTTTGCTCTAAACAAGGACTTTTCCTTTTCTTCCTACTCCTTTTTTTTTTCTCTTACAGCTGCATTCTGCTGCACAGATCTGAGCTGCAGCCAAGCTCGTGGGACTACTGTTTGTGCATCTCTGCACTAAATTGTAGTAGCATATTCCCTCAGAGCAAATGCTGCACAGGGGCCCAATATTTTACACTTGCAGGGAGGGAAAATAGCCAGGAATACTTTATTCTGCATTAAATACAGCAGACAAAACTCAGCATCTGGAGTGTCTCATGTGTTAGTGATTAAGATCCCTTATTGTTTATTTTAAAGTACTCCAAGGGACATATTCTGCTCTCATTTTCCTGCCTCTCTCCACCAGCTGTATATGACAATACTGTGGGGATCTCTAACTGCTGTGTTTTCACATCAGCCGTCTACTGATGGGAGTCAAGGACCTGTCCTTTCACATTCTATCCAATTCTCTGTGCTCCCCATACCTTTTTCTCATGTTTCATCATCTCCTTCTTTCACTGACCTTTACTAACAGTGATATCCAAGTCTGTTTCTTCAGCCCTTTAAGGCAGTAGATGCTTTGACTGTGGAAATGCTTCTCAACATGTCGGCACTGTACATAGATCAAAGCACCACCAAATTCAGGTTCAGCATAATCATCCATATTGATGGAACTGCAAGGATTCTATGTAGGTAGTGGGGCCTGATTAGTCAAGATGTAATGCTCAGCATTGACAAGGCTTCTGGCTAGTTAAGGAGCTGTTTTGTCTATACTATCCAAATATTTTTTGCCAGTATTGGCCTTCTCTGTTAATTTTTTCCCTTTGCTAGGATCACCTGCCTCTATTTCCTGTAGCACCATCAGGACCCACTAGTGAAAACAGATTTGGGCTTTGTCAAACTGTAGCTGCAACAAAAAGGATTCTGGTCAATGAAGCAAGTAGAAGTTGTGAGATCAGTAAGTCAGCAGTCCTACCTCTGAGCAAAGACAATTAACGCAGTACACAAGGCCATAGGGTTCCAGATAAGGATGCCATCTTTCTCCTACGCGATACTTCTTATCTTGAAACACACAGTATGTATCTGAATCTGTAAAACAGTAAAGAATTGAAAGAGCTATGAATGAATGTTTTCATTCTGCTCATACAGAGTGTATTTGGGTGTGCAGAGTTTTCTGTAAACTATTCTTTCTTTCCCTGGAGAATCACACAATGGAAACATCCTTCGTTTCACATGCTGGTTTTTTCTAACCTCTCAAACCAAAATAAATGATGTGGCCTCCCATCTTTTCAAAATTTCAACTCCTGAAACAGCTGATAAAATGGCTTTCATACAGGTGAGTTTATCTTTTCACCTGCAAGAACACAGGCTAAGATCCTGTTTAGGTAAGAAAATTAAAGTGGCTCCTCACTCAGATAGACTTATAGGAAACAAAACCTTTTCAGGGCAAACCCAAAGCAATTGGCCCAACTCCGGGAGATCCCAGTTTGTACCACAGAGAGATCTTGAACAAGGGGCCTGCAAACGGAAGATAAATGCACTGTGCTTACACTGCGTGCTCAGTAACTCCATATTTTAACAACCTAAGAAGTTTGTCCTAGTATTTCAGAACAATTCGTGCGTGTATTTGTGAAATAATTTATGCATCAGCTTTCAAAATATTTTAAGATCTTTCTGTTAATTAAGCGCTTTTAATCTTGCAGGTGCAGTTTTGCAGATAGCCATATATCTGTCAGACATTACTGTCCTGTCTCTCCCTGTCACATTATGGTTTCACATTGAAAACTCAAATCTCTTCAATAAAAGGGTGTTTCTCGTGTGTTTCCCTGTGAGAATTCCTTCCTGTTGTCTTAAGGATATCCAAATTTGGTTTATTTCATTACTATCTGTATAGATGATACTTCAGGGTATCTAAAAAAATATCTGTCTTCCACATGATAATCCAAGCGAGGGACATTCTTCACATTTATTGGACTAGAAGAAGGTAGCAAGAGCTAGGGACTGTTAGAAACTGAGAGGTGATCTGCTTTCCCTTCACACAGAAGCATGACAAATGAAATGCAGGATATGAAAAAGCAGAGACCTGAAGTGGAGTTTGATAATTTCTGACGCTGTGTTTTATTGAACTGGGATACCTGCACATGGTGTTCCTGCGAGTGAGTTCAGCAGGGCAGGGGACCTTTCTGCAACTCACTCCGCCTTTGTTTTTTTTCTTCCAATCTACTTCCTTGGAAGCAGAAGCTGCTGAGACTGAGGCTAAAAATTTAATTACTTCTCAAGGGCAGACAATGTCTTTTGTAAGAAGATGGCCAAAAAACCACCTGTGCAGGTCAGAAGAGCATTCCAGCAAGCTATTAACAGGAGCAGTCAATAACTCCCAGACTTATTTGGGTAGTTATTCCTCCTTGCTATGATTTCTGAAATGTGTTAACATCTCCCACGGATAACAGGCTTTGTAGAAATACTCCTTTTGTTTTGTTTGTATTCTTTTCAATTCTTCTCATCAAATTTTTGACAGTGCTTAGACTCTTAATTTTCTCAAAGGATGTACCTAATCCAGTTCATATGAGGTTGTTTTTACAGCACAACAGAACAGTCTTGGACGAGCTTTACACTAGCTGAAAACTTCAGCACAATAGTCTTACACATGGGACAGATTCCAGATAATCTATCAGATGTTTACAGAGGTTACTAAAATGGAAATAAGCACACTTTTGACTCAGGATATTTGAAATAAAACAGATTCTCCAATTGATGTTGTATGTTCTTTATGATGCAGTGTAACTTGTGCAGCTTTAGGAAACTCTGCCCCAAATGTGGGTGTGACCTGATTCTACTAAATGCAGGATTAGAAGAAGAAAGAATTTTAGAAGGTATAGGACATTCTTTTCTAAATGACATCTGAAAGTAGAAGGAAAATGTCCAATTTAGATGAATGTGACAGCTTTGTTTGAAGTCTACTTACGTTTTACTTGTTCTAGTTTACCTCCATCTATGAAAAGGAGACAGAGCACACCAAAAAAGATAAAATGAAAATCCTCCAATATCCACTTTTTTCTCATCTTTATCAGCAAAAGGAAAAGAAAGAGCCTCCAAGTAGAGAATGTAGAGCTGTTGTGAAGAAAAGATTAAATTAATTAAAATAAAATCTTGTAAGATACTTAGTGATTTCATCCAGCACACAGAAATCTTAAACTGTTAGAACAAAAAAGTCTGTCTGTATCATGGATCTTCCTTTCATGGAAACAGCTTTGCCTTCAGATCATTTTATTTTTGGAAAAGGGGCCACGTTCCCATTCACGAAAGCTGAAAACTGGATATTACTTCTAAAAAAGTCCTTATTTTACTCTAAAGCAGAGAAATATGGCAAGTAAGCAATCTAAATTCTTAAAAGTTCTCTTCCCCAAGAAACTAGTTTGGGAGATGTTCTTGTAGAGCATCTTGGGTGTATCTCAGGACATACAGGTGTCAGTTGTGACATGTTTGTTTCATCGTAAAATTAAACTCTGGGTGTCCGTGGAGTCCCGGCCCTGCACTATGGGAATCCCTGCTCAGGGTGAGCCCCTGGCCATGCTGCAGTCACTGGGAGTTTTCCTCACCGCATCTAATAGGCTTCCACCACTATTCAACTCTCCCCTTCGCCCCTCTCCCAACCACTATTGTTCTGCCACTGTGTATAATTAATTTTTCTAGAGTTAACCCTTCCCCTGCCTTGGTAGCTGAGAGTAGAATGGGGGAATGACAAGTCATCCTCATTCCTGCAGATCTTTAATGTCAAAATCTTGCATACGGAGCAAAGCTTAATGTATTCTTCTCTGTGTGGTGCAGATGTGGTATTGTACTTGCTGCATGTGCCATTCTGTTTATCTTTTTTCTCATTTTTATAAGGTGAATTATTTTAAAGAAAATAATTAACCAAAGTAGAACTTATGTGGTTTTGATAGCCAACCTAAGATTCTAAACTGAGAACTATTTTGGTGCTTTGCTGTTTATCAAAATTCATTACAAAAGTGTTATCTTCCCAGAGTGCACTTGTCCATGACTTACAATGTTGGAAAGATTTGGGGCTAATTTTAAAAGCCTTGATATGGATTCACTATTAGTTTTACAAAAGTTTCAAAAAACCAAAAAGAGTCGCTATTGGAAAGACAAACAATGTGTTTTGTAAACTGATTTGACCTGTTCAGATTTCATGTAAATAATAGAACTGCACAGGAACATGTTTCAGGTCACGGGTAATCAAGGCAGAAATAATAATTTATATATGTATAGCCAGAATTAAGTGGTGTATAACTTAGAGAAACTCACTAAACTGTAAGTTAACGAGCCCTTAAAATTAAAATCTTCCTATTGTGACTGTTGAGTACTAGGATACTGTAACAAAGGGTGTGTGATCTGATTTTATCAGTGGTTTTATTGCCTTTTATCTATATCCCCAAAACACAGCCAAAACGGACATCTTCCTTAACTAATCAAGCCTGTGCAACTACTCTGTCTGTACTCAGAAATCTCATTCAAATTGCATCTGAAAAGATATGAAGAAACAACACAAAAGCACTTTTTTTTAAAGCACGCTCCCCATGCAGTAACAAAACATTACTTTCCATTTTGACTTTGGAAGTTGAGAATAATATTTCAATTTCAGAAGAAAGGTTTAACTAATTTTTTCCTTTCAACATATTCAAATCACAAAGGACATTCTGAAGCCAAACATCCTTTTAAAAACCTGTTTAAAATTAAAACCTCATAATTTAGTCCCAGGACATCATGCATGCATTGAGAGCAACAGCAGCACGTCAGTGAGACTAGCAGAAACGTGAATGTTTAAATATTTTGGCCTTCTTGGGGGTTGCTTAAACAAACAGTAATTATCAATGGCACACAATTATCCTTTGTGCAGCACTTTACCTGTTAGCTAGGTTGGTTAGTTTGAATAGAAAGACTCAGAAATCCATCCATTTTAAATGTCAGGTCTTCAAAAGGAAGAACATTTTAAAACTTGGGCTGCTTACGCTCAGAAATGCTGCACGGTAATGTGAGATGGCGGAGTTAATAACAGAAAGGGGATGGAGACTTTTGATGTCTTTCTTAATTCTCTTTAATTTCTGTATTGTTGTTACTCCAAATATAAACACATACTTTTCACTATTAGCACACTCCCTTTATTTCCCCAAAGGGCAATGTCCTAAAAATATTCCTGTATTTAAATAATCTCAGTTAGGATTAACCTGTAAATTATTGGTGTGTTTTCTGCATAGTAGAAACAATGAAAGTGATCCCCTTCTTCCATAAATTACTTAGTGAAATAGGGCGGATGGGGCTCTTTTTAACGCCTCGCCCTCCAGAGATCCTAGTTTGGTAACTACAAGAGGCAGTGTCCGGACTCGCCACGTTTTATGATTAATGAAAAAAAAAACACGAAAAGAGCCAGAAAAGGCAGTGCCGAGGGTAGCTGGCAGAGGCTGCGAGGCGCGGGGCTGCGGCGATGGAACGGCGGGGACAGCGGTCCTGCCCCGACGGCTGCGCTCCCCCGGCATCACCCGGAGCGCGAACCCGCTCCGTCCGCTCTCCCCGCGGCTTCATCCCTGCGGGCCCCGGCAGTGCCGTCGGGGGCGGCTGTTACGGGGCTGTCTGTGAGCGGGCGGGTCTCGCACTGAGCCGCGGCCGGAGCCCCCCGGCTCCCGCTGCTCGGAGAGAACAGCCGCCCCTTGGGCGCCTGCCCGGGGAGCGCCCGCAGCCCCGCCCGGGGCCGGGAGGGGAGCTCGGGCAGGGCGCTGCTCCCCCTGCCCCGGGCCCGGCCAGGTGCCCGCGGTGCCCCCGGGGGGAGAAACGGGCCGGACGGGGAGCCCGGGAGGCGTCGAGTGCCCCGCTGAGCTGCCTGTGCCGCAGCTCCGGCAGCGGGACCGCGCCTTCCCCGGGGCCGCGCCTCGGACGGCAGAGCTCACAAACCTGGGGCAGGGCTGGAGGCCGCTCCGCTCCGCTCGGGGACCGCCACCAACAGCGCTGGGGCACCGCGCGGCTCCGCGCTCCTCTCCGCCGGGGCACGGCGGCGCTCCGGCCAGGCGGCTCCGCTGCCCGCTCACGTTGCCATCGTCTTTTCCAGCGGCTTTTAGGTCTCTCCTTCGCTTCGGTGGCGAGGGGGAGAGCAGGGGAACGACGGGGTCCTGCTGCCGCCAGCCCCCGACCCCCGACTGATGGACGGGAGCGGAGAGGGAGGGATCCGCTACTCCCGAGCTGTGGGGACGCTGCGGGGCGGGCGCTCCGGAAGGTCCCGGGCTGGGGCACCTGCCACCGCCTCCTGTCCCGGCGGGGAGCTCAGCGAGACCCCGCGGCCGGAGGATGCTCGGCGGCGGGTCCGGCCCCGCAGCCCCGGCGGCGCTGGAGCGGCGGCGGGAG
>VZRE01013480.1:244242-319591 GCA_013396775.1 Cephalopterus ornatus
CGCCGCGCCCGCGCCCCGCGCCCCGCGCCCGGCACCGCGGCCTGACTGACACGGCCGGGGAGGGGCCGCTCCGCCCCGGGGGCGTCCAGAGGGGCGACCCCGCACAGGGGCCTCGGATCCCGCCCGCCCTCCGCTCTCCCCGTCCTCCCGCGGGGACCACCTGCGGGCAGCGGGACCGCGCTCCGGTGCCTTCAAACGAGCTGCGGGCTGGGTGACAGAGCCCCACGCGCGGCTTTCTTGGAGAGAGGACTCCACACCGAGACGGCTCTTTAATGGGCTTGTCCCAAGCGGGGTGCCCTCCGGAGCAGAGTTAGCATCCACTGGGATCTGCCAGACACCTTCTGCTGATATCCTCTGCTCTGATTTATTGTGTTAGAAGGTTTCAAGGTCACATTGAGATTCTGGTGGAACTGAATTAAACCCATGACTCATTATATGCTTGGTCAAACATTCTTTTTCTGTCTTCTTGTAGACCCTGTAACTAATAAGAAGAGATCAGTGAACTCTTGACAAATGATCTGAGAAAAAGGGTGAGGTATGAAAAGACACCATGTGGAGAAACAAATTACAACCTATTTCCTCTAGTTTGGGACCAGGGTGTTTGGGGAGCACTGCTAGGAGGTCATACACCTCTCAGGCTTGGGAGGTATTCTCTGAAGGCTGAAAATTGAGCAGAACTTTCATTTCTTCCATTGTATCTTAGCTGGACAAAATACTGAAGGTACAGTGTATGGTGAAAGCTTATACTGGATGAGAAAGGGATAGATGACTAACTAAGGGCTTTGTAGTGTGACTTCATGAGTAACCAGGGCTGTGTTAGTCGAATGCAACTTCATAACTCTTAATGTTAAATAAGGAAAAGAAAAAGTCCTGGAGCTAAGCATTTTGAAAACACTGCTCCATGCCTACTTCTGTGTCACTCTGCAACTCTTTGCCTTGCTGTGCACTGGCAGCAATCCATGTTCCTAAGGAAAAATAGTCACTTAAAGCGCTTACTCCAGAGGGTGATGGCTACTGTTGCAGGCTGATAGTTTTGGAAGAGGCACTGTATGAAAGAGGGATGGCCAATGGACAAAGTAATCAGAAATATGACTGTAATTTGCACATGAAAGCAGGGAACCTGTGCTGTGCAAGCTCTGGTCCCACAGAGGTATATTCATGTTCAGGGAGGGAAGGATTAAGTGTGTGCACACATGCTTCTAAATTGTGGGGCTGTAGTTATGTTCCTTTAGGTGTTGTGCTGGGTTAGACTGTGCAGGCCCAGCCTGTGAGATAAATTGTGTCTGAATAACAGACACTCCGATCTATGACTGAAATGGCACTGTTGCAAATCTTTGTGAGTAGGAATCCACAGGTCTTTGTAGAAAGTCTTGATAGTCGGCGTTTATAGCATTGACATGACTTTGCTAGATGCAGCTTTGGGCCTGGGCAGAGCTCAGTTTTAATGTGTGGATGTCCTCCAGAACAACTCACCCAACACAGGTACCCACCTCTGTCAAGCTTCCTCTAGACAGTGGTTATCCCATGTATTTCCTTCTCTGTCCTGAGACAAAGTCCAGTGGCTGTAAAGACAGCAGTAATTGTTACAGTACTCTTTATGCATAGTCAGTGTAGTAGTAATGAGAAATGAAATATTTTCTATAGACTGTGTGACCTGAATTCTTTCGCAGAGAGATTCTCTGAAAAGAAATTCCTTATTTGGCCTGAAGAGTGCTTTGGAAAAGTTGCTACAGATGCCAGGACTTTCCACTGCATTCTGTAAGACTGTTTCAGAAGATGATGGTGTCTAATGGTCTCTGGAGATACTAATTCAGGTATAAGATCTTCGCTGAACACAAAACAGAGTCCTTTTCCCACTCTTTGTCAGATTTAGGCTGTAGAGAACTGGCTGAAAGAGCCTTTCTGTCAAGTGAGGGCATGGGACTCAATGAATGGGCAACTTGGGGGAAACTCAGACTTCCAAAGGCAAGCTGCCCTAGTCTGACTCCAAGTCCTGATCCTCCTGCTCAAGCTGTGCTGCTCATCAGTTGCTGGGATGTCCCTGAGGGCTTTTGAGTGATGACGCAGTTTAACATTGTCAGGGTCAGCCTCTTTCTTGGTCACGTACAAAGGCTGCCTCTGTGTCTTGTCATTCATCTTCCCACGGTGTGGTGTCACAGCGAGGGTTACGGTTGTTAGGCCAAAGCCTAATGTGGCACATGCTGGACATTGTGCCTGAATGGAACGTTCACAGGTGGCCTCTCTGTGAGTGACCCTTGCTGAGCCGGCAGGGTTTGCCAGTGCCCGTGGATCCTGGCAGGGCTGCACCCGTCCCCAAGCTGTTCCTCTTCTCCCAGCTCTGCCCAAGCCTCACCCAGGAGTAAGTACAAGTACGAGCCAATACTGTTTGTGTCTCACCACAGCCTGATGTGCTTTGCCTTGTCCCACAGCTAATACAGCCCCATGTTAGGGGGTCTGTCTTGTTCCCCGTAGACCACAGCACTGACGTGACTTACAAACACCTTGCTCCATGCTCTTGCTCAGCAGGGACTGTTACTGCAGCGTGTGAAATTCAGGGCTGCTGCACACATGTGACACAGAGAGCTCTGGAAGGCATCTGATATGTAGTTGTTACCCTTCATGCTGCCCAGAACTCACTGCTTGAATATGCTCTGCATCCTGGTTGTCCAGACAGGAAAGAATTGCTCCTGATAGCGAGCATTAGAGATTCAAGGATGCCCTAAATTTTTAAAAGCACAGAGATTTAGCCATGTAATTCTCATTACAGATAATGGAAGTTAAGCAGCTAATAATGTGACACTGACAGTGGAAGTCCATGTCCCTGTGCTGTGCCTCACAGTGACTGAGCAGCATGTAGGTATCCTGCTATTATTTCTCAGTTAGTGTGAGGGGGGAAAAACAGGATAAAAGATTCATGCCAATGCTAACATGTTTACACACCATGTGGAGTTTTCTTAATTGGAACAGACATTGAGCTCTGAGAGATGTGAGACACATGACACATCCCTGTCTTTTTTTTTTTTCCCCCTTCTGTTTACATATGGTCAAATTTTCACCCTAAAAAAGTATGAAAGGAAGTTCTTCATGTAATGAATTCCTTTGGGTTTTGCATTCCTATAAATTCAATGAAGCTCTTTAGAAAATGAATCTTAAGATGCTAAAAACTATCCCCAGGATTTTATAAAAATTTCTAAATTAGTTTTTGTGGTTTGGATCAGCCCCCCCCACTATCATACTGGGAATACAATCTGGATGTTCACCAAGCAGTCTTCACATATACTGCTCAACAAAGAGGGTTTCAAATGTGCATAATTTTGTGATTATGGCATAGGATGGTCATGAGCATTCTCCACCCTCCTGTTCATTCTTAGCACTGACTTCATCTGCAGTGGGCTGTCAGTCCTCTAGCACTAGAAATTAATTAATTTATTTACCAGTGAGACAGATGGATGTAGTGAACCTGAGATTTCAATTCAGTTTGCTAAACAACAGCAGCATTACATAAAATGTCAAATTGCAGCCCAATTCCTCATTACTCTGATGTGGATATTTTCAGATGGGACTGAAGATCAGCTGAAAATCTTTCATTGTTCTGTGGAAAAATGCAAATAAAAGACACGTCTCTAAATTCCACTTCCAAATACACAGGTGAGAAGAGAGTCACAAGAGCTGCCAGCAGCAGACATGGAAATGCAGGAGAAGGGAACCACACAATTTTCCATTCCATCATAGAGAAAATGATGCTTTGCTGGGTGGGATGTCAAGAATCACAATGTGTGGGTATAGAATAGATACATGTACTCAGAAGTGAGGCCTTCCTGAATTTTGCATTGATTTCAAAGTGCTCATCTGCACCTATTTCTAATCAAATCTAATCTAATCTAATCTAAGCAATTCCAGATATTAATAAGATACCTATTACCACCACAGAGTGTGTGCAGCTGTAATTATGGTACTATCATTGTCTTTCATACCTGTAATGTGGAAAACTGCAAGGCAGTTTGTAGGAATATAGATTTTTTTGGTGTAATCCTGAGCTGCATGAGCTTCCCTATTGTGTATCAAAACACTAGTACTCAGTGCTTTACTGGAGTGAAATAGTAGTGAAGTGTCATCACCAAAATATGTAGAATCAAATGCTACTCAAACTTTCAAAAGAGCCCAAGGAATCTACACAAACTACATTGAAATTGTGAAAGGGCTGATTTGTGTTACATTCACAGAAAGTTTTCCTCTCTGTCGTCTCTTTTCTTGTGCCTTCTTACCCAGAGAGTTGAATGTCCAGTTCAGAAAATCTTACTGTCAGAGGTGCACTGTAATCTTTGACAGAAACATCTCAGTGACTATTATCAGCAACTGAAAAGCAGCATCAAATAATCTGCATAAGTGATTATTTCTGATTTCTGCGAGCAGCTTCACCTTCATTGTTTTTTCAGTACCGCACATTCTTGAAAGCAGCAGAAGATGGTATAGTCCACATAAAAACAACAGACATTCTTTCTTGCCATTGCAATTGTTGTCTGGAATCACACCTGGTAGAAATTTGTTGGAGTTTTGCACTTACTGAGGGTATAACTGTGCATGAGAAAAGCAGGAACGAATCTTACAGATCGATCATACCATGAACAAGATCCACTTGCTGAGGCATTTCTTTGCAGCTGAGATCCACCAGATAAACCCAGTCAGTCCTGTCTCCCAAGGCATGACAGAAGGAGTCAAGGCAGGCTGAATGAAGCTCCAATTGCAATTCAAATATACTTTTATTAACCGTGATTAGTGCTGCTAATCTCGCCTTGGTAAGCCAAAGACAATAACAACGAGGTTACCGAACACCTCGGGTATTATGCAATTCTTTTGCTTAGAAACTTGCTGGTGTGAGAGTGCTTTTGAAACCCATTAGTAAAACTGAACTTGCCAAATGAGCCTTCTCTAGGGAGAACAAAGTCAAATATGTGCCAGCATGGAGCCAGAGCCTGCCAGGGGCTGAGCACTCACAAATCCCATTGCTACCAGCGACAGCCGGGGACGCAAAGTCCTCTGTGTAACTGAGCTCAGTTGTAAAATGAACTAATAGCTGTGGAGCTGTCTTTGCCACTGGTTACAATATTGTGTTCTTACTCATAACAGACCCAAACGTGTTGACTTGCACTGACTGTGACACCAGCCTGCTTGGTTCTGACTGCAGGCTTAGGGAAAGCCCCGCTGTCCTCTGCCTCGCAGCATCTGACTGACTGAGAGGGCACTCACCAGCACTGAGTTAGGCCAGACTGGGGGACCACTCATCTCTCTTGCTTAGTTCATAAAGCCAGTCTTGAACTTTTCTTCACCAGAAGATGGTGAACCTTTCACCAAACTGGAGAGAGAGAGAGGGAGAAAATAGCCAACCTGTGTCAAAAAGTCACAATGAATTTTCAGCAGAGGATGGGAACAGTGGAAATGTCCTAGAGAACACTGGTGAAATTAGAAGTGGCTCTTTGTGAATAACTATCTACAGAAAAAAGTTTAAAATGAGGAAAGAGGGGATTTAACTTCATCTTTAAAAGCATCAGTATAAAACACATGGAGTAAAACAAACAGTGAAGACACTGTTGCTTGTGGGCTGGCTTTTTAAGTATTAATGGAACGTCACAGAACAAGAGTTTCTTTTATTCTTTTTTTATCCCAGCTCCCTGCTTTCAAGGTTCTTGTGTGAACATGCAGCAGTTTGCAAGGCTGTGAAATTATCAGACCTGGACCAGTGCCAGTACAAACCAATTTATTGGGGTCCAGCAATTAACTAAAACCTAGAAAGCTTGATTAATTGTGGCACTGCTCAGCAGGGAACATTGAGGGAAAAAAAATCAGACTTAACTCCATGCAGTGTCTCTGTTCCATATACCGATTTACACTATATGTGAAAAAAAGTTTCTTCTCTGTAAATAACCTTAAGTATATTCTTTTGCACCATGTACAAAGAATAATTACAATGCCATGTGAGAAAATGCTAGTTGGTGGCTCTCTGGATAATCATTTCATAATAGCTCTTATCCTGTTACAATTTTTTTCCTGATGAATTAATATCTCATTGTAACCCTAACAATGGGATATATTATTTTAAAACATTGTTTTGTTAAGCTTCTCTCTGAAGGGACATACTGAGAATCCAGCACTGCTCTGCTTCTTTATATTTCCTCAAACATTTATGTGTACAAGAAAGATGAGGATTTGGTAGCTGTTCAGAATTATTTAGGATAGAAAAGCAGCAAACAAAAATGTTGAGCTGAGAACCAATTTACCAGGGCAGAGTATGTTGACTGAAATGAAATCCTGTAGTCTGAGGAGATAAACATTATGAGAAGCAATTACAAAGTGTAATGTAGGTGTTAGCTGATTTTATTAGGATAGTGTTAACAAATAGTGTCCACATAGGTTGTTTTATTGTAGGGCTTATCATAAAACTCTATGCATAAACCAGAATTTAAAAATCTCATTCCCAGATGCCTTAGTGCTACATGAATCACCTTTAGTATAGATTACTGAGAATAAAGCAAATATTTCAGCTCAGTGTAATGCACAGTGTATTGTAGTGGGTAGTACAAAACACTGGATCTAGTGATTCATCTTAGTTCCTCTTACATCAAAATGATTCAGTGGTTAGTAATGGAAAAAAAAGCTGTCGGAAGATAAAAAAGTAGTGGTAAAAGAATTGTCACCCCTGCCCAGTGACAAGGAAAAGAAAGATACATGCAAATGTTTTTACCTTTTCAATATCATTTTGTATCCTAATCTGCATCCAACCGCGACACTGTCACATTCTCAGATTTAAAGAGTGCAGTCCACAGACAGGGCTAAATCACATTAGGCAGCAGTGATAATAGAGCCCGGGCATGCAGAACATCCAGGCAGGCAACTAGCTGGGGCTGTGGGGTGATTTGGGACATTCAATGAGGTAGGAAGGGCTGTCTCCTCCAATTTCACTGTATTTATTGGGGATTTAATATATTTTTTTAAAGATATTTGCAGTGGAAATCAGTTTGTCGGAGGTCATCTAATTGAATCTACAGCCCTGGCAACCCTTCACAAAGGCTGCCAGGAATGACCGAGTTGCTAATGCTTAACTGTGAATACCCAGCAGGGGTCCTCCACAGGCCTGAATACAGTCAATTATGTTATTTTTCTAAATATTAGTGACTCAGCTGTCTCTGCTTGTGAAGAGTTGCCAGGGTCACAGATACAATCAGACAGATCCTCCCCCCGCTTCACTTCTAAGAGATGGGGAGAATCTTTTAAATATTGCACTGAATAATGCTGAGGGAGAGGGAAGGGTTCTCCGAGGCTGTGCTGCATCACCGGGGTGGTTGCGTATGGTCTTATGGGTTTGTGGGGTTCCAGGGGGCCAGGCAGGGCAGTGTGTAGGTGCCTGGGGGGAGCAGTGCCGGGCGTGAGCAGCCTCACAGGTCTGCGAAATAAGTACGGATTTCCTGGATTAGCTCAGTAGGCACTAGGACTGAGATGTGGCAAAAGACAGAGGTGCCAACAGCTTGTCTCACCCTTTTAACACTTTTTTGTTCTTTCTGTCTTCTACACTCCCCCCCACTTCTCATTGTGCTCCAAATATCTCTCTGGAAGGAATGTTTCTATGTACCGTAACAATTCAGTTTTCCATTTTCCTCATCATTGAGAAACACAGATTGGTGGCTAAGGAGAGTATCCATGGTCCTGAGGGCTTTTCACTGAGACTTACAGATGCCCCAGCAGCCCTGCTCCTCTGCCCTCTACACAGAGGTCTGCAAATATTTTAGGTTTTTGTTTGCAACTTCCTTAGTTTTCGCCAAAAAGGCCCTTTTCCAAAGCCCAGCCTTCTCCAGAAACAGCATCCCTGTCCCTGTGGTCCACAGCCCAGCTCTTCTTATCTGATCAACAGTTTTTGGCAGAAGGGAAAAATCTTTCTAGAGCATTTAAGTGCCTGTGCATCATTTTGGCCCGAGTTTGAGGTAGTGCTTTGAAGTTGGCAAAGTTTTCCTAATTTACTGCTGTTAAATTTTATCCAACTTTAGGAATATTATGTGTATGTGGCCAATCTCCAGCTATTCTGAATCCATTGCAAATACTTTGCCAGCATGTGTCCAAGTATAATCCAATTTTGATGTTTTTAATGCTGATGCAATTTCTCTATAAGTACCTTCAGGCACAGCACCTGAACTGCAGTGAGCAGGAGCTCAGCTGTTTGGAGCCCAGGTCCCAGGAGATGAGATTTTATTCCTTTGGGTCCCTGTTTTTCCTGAAGGTGGAAAGCCCAGGCTGGGTCTCTAGTCCCTACTGATGCTGCATCTCTGACTTGTTGAACATAAACAGTATTTCAATGTGTGGGTGAGGCTCTAGACATTTCCTTGGAATGAGCAGAGCATATGGAGTCACGAGATGTCTTTTGCTGTTTGACATCGGTACACTTCAGATGGGGGTACCGGTGTTCCAGCTGTGTTAGAAATACAGTAGCTGAATAAAACTGCAGTGAGAGCAGAACTGAAGTTTCAAATGTTTCAGTGCTGCCGAGAACTTGACTTTGAAGAACTAGATATTGTCGAAAGGGTGCCTTTGTAGCTTATTCTTGCTATAAAAACAGGGAGGGAACCAAGCCACCTTTTGTTAAGGCTGGAGTTTCCCCTGGCTGGAGCTCCCCTACAGAGAAAGAAAATAACCCAGCAAGGGAGAGGAGGCTCGCTGTGTTTAGACAGCCTGGCCTGATCTGCATGTGCCTCTCAGGAGGAGGAGTTCCCTAGGGAGGTTGTGATGTCTGGCTAATTACAAAGGCCAGTGTCTCCCTCCTTTAGGAGGATATGGTTTGGGGCAGTACCACTGTAGCTGTGGCACTCTAACCAAAGAGGAGATGGTTTTCTCAGTGTTTTCATTTTTAATTTGTTGCCTTCTCCCCAGATTGTTGTCATGATGGGAAAACACATAGTGTTAAATGCTGTCCTCAGGCAGTAATGAGGACTCCATTGTGGAATCTGGATGTTACTAATGTTGCAGAGTTATGTGTGACCTATTTTGGTTGCAGAAATGATCAGGTCAACAGCATCCTATCTTGTGCTCCAGCTCATCCAAGTATTTTTCAGTGATGTAAATGGTGATGTACATTGGTGTAAGCATCTGGCAAACCAAAAATTTTTTAAAAAAGCCAGTCCTGTGCTTGCTTTGCCTTTTACAGGCCACCTTCCGAACTAACACAAGGATCACTGTATTACAAGGCATGGATTAACAGAGAAAGGTTCTCTAAAGGAGATCTATTGGAGTTATCTTTAATATTAAAAGCAGAGTGTTTGTTTTCTTTAATATGGAGGGCAGCACCAATAAAAACACCAGTGAAAGAGGCCAATATTACTAGATCACATGTCTGCTTTTATCTCACAGCGGAGTTATAGTAGAACAATTTTTACTTGGAAACTTGAAAGCTGGACTGCATCCTTTCATGCTGAAATCATATCTCCTGCGAGGATTATTGGAGGATATAATGTTTCCTTCAGCTTCTTATTTTCTCCACTCCTGAACTTGGACTCCTGACCTCAGCTTTTCTCTGGTTATGACCAAGTATTGGCCTTCAATTGAATAGCTGAGCTTTTTACAATCAGATCAGCTCCCGCTCTTGTAATTTCAGACTCATTTTGTGACATTGATATTGTAGATCTTAATTAAAAGCCAAACATTTTATACCTTGGGTAATGACCGTACAGGAACTGCTAGGTTTTTCTCCCATGTCCATAACCATCCAAAGCATTCAATATGTGTGACTGGAGTCGGAGGAGCTATGCACGGTTTGCACAGGGGCCCCTTTTGCTTTGTGTCCCTCCTGCAGCACAGCTCTGCACCTGTGCTGGGCTCTGGGCAGTCACAAAGACTGGTCCATGAATGGCAGGTAATTCAGGGTTCATGGTAGCTGAGTCTGGAGCCTCTCATTAGCTGAACAGCTAATCAGGCAGAAATCTGTGGGGCACTGCAGTTAATTACAGGGCAGGGTTAGATGGTGGGTACTAAAAATATCCATTTCTTGGCTATGCCACTGTCCCCTGCTAGCACCAGTAGGGGCTAATTGCACTGGATTATCTGCACAGATAAAGTTAGATCTACTATTCAGCAGAGTACAGAATTTGGGAAGCCTTCTGTTCATGGGACTCATGATTTTTTTTAATTGCTCTTTATTAATTGAATATGATGTGCCTTGTGCTTTCTATCACTGAAGAGAAAACTAAGAGAATTGGATTTTGGTTGTGCAGCTACACTACACTATCAGCTTGAGTGTACAGCTATTAATCTTGTAGCCAACAAATTTGAATGTCTTTAAATGTTTGAGACACCAAAAAGAATGTGGGGATACGGTCTTGAAATCATACAGCACTGGGCTTGATACAGTAATTTGTTATCACTGCAACAACTACTTCATGGACATTCCTTAGTTGCATGAGCATGAAAATAAGGAAAACCAAGTACCTCTGTTATATTGTCCTGTAAAAACTTGGCCTTTTGTAATAAGCCAGAGCCTTTCCATACATGAATTACTTTCTGATGAGAGTGGGACTTTCAGAGTAAAAAAACACAAATTGAGAGAAAATTATTTAGTGGAGTCTTTTAAGTTGGTTAAACTATTTTCCAAAACACAAAATATGCCTGAAGAAATGGGACTGCTAGTGAAGTTCTGCCTGTGAATATAGCAGACTTTATCTTCACTCTGAATGAAGTCAATGGCTGAAGTGTGTCTGGTATAAATAGAAAAGGAATCAGTACGTATTAAAGAGAATCAGGTTGCAGATTTACCAATAGTTGAATTGTCAGCACAGATGAGGACAGTTTAGGAAGTTTTCACAGACACAAACTAGGTATTTGGAAAATAATATGCAAAAAGGGATGTGTTTTGAAAAGCTGTTTATGCCTTTTGATTGACACCTCAGTGTAAACCTGTTACTTTAGACTGGCCACCCATCCTCTTAGGCTTAGAAGTTCATAAGAGGAATTACCTTCCCTAATACACTTTTCTTTTGTCAGTGTAACCTTCTAGCAGTAGTGAAAGTAAAATAAATGGGCGTCTAATTCACTGTGTCATGAACAACTTATTAAACAAACCTAACATAGAATGTAAAACACTTCAAGCACTAAAAGGAGGCATTAACCACTGCTAATTAAAACGGAACTTGCAGATACGGCATTCTTTTTAGTAGAAATGTAGGAAACACTGTCCCTTAGCGGTGGTGAGGAAGTATTGCTTAGGGAATAGCTGCACAATTACTTGTGCACGTTGTGGTGAATGTCTTTGTTGCTAGCAATTAATAGCTGCCCAGAGAGTGCAAAGCCTTGAGTTATGTCCTAACATTGTACAGTTAACTAATGGAGTCTGGAAAAAGAAGGCCAGCAGTACTCAGAGGCTGTTTATTTTCAGAACAGGCTGAAAGGTACAGAATTTGATCCCGACATAGTTTGTACCCCAGTGAGTGCCTCACTTTTACACCAGTGCTGCTGAACTCACAGTGTGACACCCTCATACGGTAAGAAAATAACACCTTCAGTGCATATTGCTGAAAAAAAGCTGGAGCGTGTTTGGGCAGGTGTGTCACAGGCACAAAAAAACATACAATTTTTCCTCTTGGTACCCAGGTTGCCTCACTGCCTTTGGGAGAAGACATTCCTGGGATTCAGGCACTGCACTGGAGACACTCGCTCCTTTTCCTGTATGCTGCCATGGTCTGTGGGTAGTCTGAGGATTCAGTCTCCAGTGCTGTGTAGTTGGCCTGCAAGAAACTCATTATCACTTAAAAACGAGGAGTTGTCATTTATCTGTTAAGCCTAACAGATGCAATTGCATAGTGAGCATAGTAAGACTATTTACACTTGTATTTGTGCAGCTCCTTTTAGATCTTTTAAAAATCATTCTGTGAATACACTATTTTTGCCAGTAGTAGTTTTTTTGTCTCAACCCTGGTGCACGATAACTGATTGTCAACAATATGAATGAAAGGGCATTTGGTGGGAATGCTGCCAGAGTGAGGTGACGTAATGTGCCTTTTTTGTACCTGCTCCGGGAGGGTCCCAAGGTCTGACACTTCTCCATTACCCTGGCACAGCACGTAGAGACAGTGTAAGCCAAGGACCTGGGAGGCTTGATGACGATTGTCTGGGTTGTATCTGCTTAGACAGTAGGATTTTGGGGGATTTGTCTCTTAAATCCTGGATATACAGGATTCCGTCTGTTGGGATATATTTGGTGAAGCTGGGCTGCCTCCTGAGAATTTTTCCAGCATAGAGACAGGTCAATGTGCTTGCAGGAACAGGCTCACAATGTGTAACTATAACAATCATGATTAATTTTCCTCTGCCGCTCTCTAAAGACAGAAGGGAAAGAAATTAATCCTTTGAGCAGGGAACTATCTGCTACCTCACCACTGCTTTTAGCCTCATTTCCTGCACTCACAGCTTTCTTCAGTCACAGTGGCATGTTCAGTGTGAAGCTTGGCCTCTGAGATTTGTAATGCCTTCAGCTGAAAACTTGTCCCCAGACCTCCACTGAGACATTTCAGGAGAAGAGCCCAACTTGTCCAAACATTCACATGGCTTTGTCTGGATCTTTCTGTTTCTTCACTCTTCTCCCCTCCTAAGTGCATCCTTACAAAGCTTTAGAGAGGATTTTCCTTAGGAAATGTCTGTGGGGATCTTCTTTGGAAACTCCTGAGTTACTAACCATCAATTTACTCTGCCAAATTAACAAGCAGATGTCTGGCTGCAGCACTGGCCAAAGTAAAAGAAGTGGTAGTGAATAAAAGCACCATTTTTCAATAATAATATCAGTAGCATGACATAAAAATTGCCAAGTTTTGAGAAGAAACAGTCTTTGTCATTTTTCTCTTGTAATTACTTCAAACGCAGCAGAGTGGTTTTTTACTTCAAGTTTGTGGGTTTTAAGACCATTCATTTCCTTTGGGAATTTATCTGTGTTTTATTAACAGCAGATTGTTTTTTCATATTGTAGCATTTATCAGTTGAAATATGTACTTTTTATAGACACTGACAGTATATTATTAATAAAATACTGATAATAACAGTGAGACATCAGTTGCCAAGTTCTAGAAGAAAAACTCAAACAAAACCAGGAAAATAGAAGAGGATGTTACAAAGGTAACCCAGAGATGATCTCCAGAAGTGACCAGCTATGGCCAACTCCCTCTTTTGTTCTATCATGATGTCCACGGCCACAGGTAGTCTCATATTCCATATGTAATGCTCTCCATGTACCATCATACCGAGGCAGGGCTTTGGTTATGGGCTTGGGGGACTGATTGTTGGGTAGTTTCACACGAACACTTGTGCCTTTTTAAGGGATACTGTTGTTGGTCACATGTACGTTGGTAGCTCTCTGAGGTCTGTGGGTATCTCTGTAATTTAACTGCAGAAAGTTTTAGGGGCTAAACTGTCAAATATTCTGTGCTGCCTGTTGCTCATACTCGTGCTCTCAGCTTGCACTCTGGGCATAGAGGTTTACCCAGAGAAAGATCACAGCAGGACTGTACCATAAATCACACTGAGATGGAGTGTGTGCATATATTGAAGAGGAGAGGGAAGGGAGGAAGTTGAACTTGCCTGAACATTTAATGGGAAACACTTGCAAGGGTACTTCACTAGCCTACTACAGCTCTCTGGCTAATGCACATTTGTTTTTCCACTTCCCAGACAAACCTGCTTTGCTGGGAGGCCTCAGAACACCCATCAACATGTGAGATGGTGGTTAATACTCTTCCTGTATGTTTTGTAGGATTCCCTGGTGTGTGGAAACCTTTGGCCGTTTCCCATACCTGTCACCCGGCTGTACCAAAAGAGGAGCATTTGAAACCAACCAAATTGATTGGTTTAAATTCACAGTATATTAATGAGTGCTGCTGCATAGCTGCTACATAACTCCTCAGACAGAGAGCTGAGAAAAGGCACTACCCATTGGGATGAAGCAAAACACTGCTTCTGTGCCCTTCTCTGCCTGCAAAGCTGCCAGTGGATGGCTCAGGGCAGTCTTTAAGGGAACAACTTTGTCCAATTATGAGCAGACAAGCACTGGAAGTGCTATCTAGTAATAAGAGCAAGGTTTATGTGCAGATAGGACACCAACATCTTTCCGGTTGCTCTAATACTTCCTGTTAGACGATAAGCACATCTCTGTGCCTCTCAGTGTTCCCTGTGGAGAAAGAATGGAGGTGTTGTAAGGCTTCATTTAAGCACCATCTGTGAGATGCTTTGAGACCTCTGGGATGGAAGAAGGGTAGTGATGGATGTGTGTGCTGACCTATCATGGAAATCAGAAATGTATTTTGGGGTTTGAACAGCGATTTCTAATAGTCTGTGTTAGATTGTTAATGGCAGTTTGCTTTAATTTACACCATGGATTTGTTTGCATCACCTTCATGCACAGCATTTTTCTTTTCCTGTGCAGTTCAGGAATCTGACAGGAGATGGTTGATTTCCTACATCCATGGACATTGGAAAATTTAAAAAACTTGAAAGTATCAATAGTGCTTTAGTGATTTCATGAAACTCAATTTTTTTCATTTGTTTTATGAAACTGCTGGATTACAACAGATGGATTCATTTATCGCACTACATCTTTATATATATTTAGATGATTCCCATCTCTGTGGGCCTTGTGTGCCTCCCAAGTACTTTAAAACAGAAAAATGCTTTTTCCTTCTCTGCCCTTCCTTCTAGCTAGCCACTAAGAGGAATAGTTTGATTACTTTACAGGGTTTGTTGGGCTGGGTACTAGCGTTCTCTGCATGTTTCTGTGTGAAGAAAGGAAGCTGAGGAGGGAATTTTTGCATTTGCTTCTGACTGCATTGAGATCTGGGTTATTTGCATCTCCATGAGGCAAAGTAAGTTCTACAGTACAGAAATACTGCTTGGGAAAGATGAAACTCCCACAGTCTTGTCTTACCCCTTCATCAATGGTTGCAGTGCTCCAGCAGGAGCTGGCTATGGAAGATTATGATATCAGAAGAGAAGACCAAAGTATGTACTTAGTAAGAAACCAGGGTGAGCAAAGCACCAGGCTGCTCTCCCTTGCTAAGCAGACATCTGCTGTATTTTACACCAGCTGTGGTTTATTTCAAAGCACAGGGAGTTCCAGTAATTAAGCTGCAAGACACAATTTATGCACCAGTGTGTCCAGGCGTGCACTCCTCAGGATGAGGTGCAATCTTCTGGCCAGTCCTACCTGGAAGAAGGCATTTCTGCTGACATGGCTCTTCAGCCATCCCCTGGCAGTGTGGAGGCTGCAGACATCCTGAGGCTGTGAGACAGATACAGCAGCTGACTAAGCAACTGTGTTGCTGTTGGGATGGAAAGGAAATGTTTAACACAAAACTAAGCACAGAAATGAATCTGCACAGCTCAGAATGGCAGGTCCAGAATGGGCCACCGGACAAAACAGATGTCAACATCATTGACCATTTCACTGTTTCTACAAGGAAGAAGGGGCAGCACCAGAATTTTATGGAGGTTAAGTTCCACCGCGATGAGCAGGTGGCTTCTGGGGACAAGAGAGATCTCAGTAAAGAGTGTCCCAGTCATCTCTGAACATGTGCATCATCTGATGTTACTCCTGTAGCAGAGTTTAGAAGAATCTTTTCCAGTCCATCTACCACCAGCACCCATATGCCCTGAAACAATTATCAGAAGTTTCAGTTGCTATGTGTTCAGGCCTGCCCAGGCTAGTCTTAATATTTCTGATCTGGGCAATCTGAGCTTTGTAAACATGGTGGCATGGGTCTTACCAAGCTTGCCAGGGGCTGTGGAGACATTTTTAGGTTGATGCCATCAAGTCCTCATTACTAGTGGCATGCCTGTGAGCTAGAATCTGGTTAGCTCAGCTATGCCTGTTAAATTCTGACTTCCAGCTTTCCTCCTGCCTAGGGACAGGTTGTGGTGTTTTAGTCCATGTGCTCAGGTCTCTTGCACTGTCTTTCACTTCTTGCCTTTTCTGCCACAGGCCATTGGAGCATCCCAGTGTGTTGTGTGACAGGGGAGGTGGATAGGGGAATTCTCTAAGGGAGGGACGGGGCTTCACCACCTCATCTCTACTCCCATGACTCTTGGCTGGGGGAAGATGTTCTGCAAGTCTGATTCAACATGATGGCACATGCTAAATTAAGAAATTAACATTAGCCTTAGTTAACTGTATGTTCATTTGGTGTCTCTCACTCTGCTCCCCAGTGCAGGCACGGGGCCAGCGGCACTGTTCAGCTCTGAGCACTCGCTGCTCTTCCGTTCTCTGGAACACGTTTGTAGGGCCAGAGAGCAGAGCAGAGCAGCTCTGCAGCAGCACGGGCAGAAGGCTGGTTTAAAACCAAGCCACTGATGGTGATTCGGGTCCCCGGCGCTGCTCCGGGCCGGGTGCTGTGCCGGAGCTCGACGGGCCGGGCTCAGCCGGCCATCGGCAGTGGTGGCCCCGCACCACGGGATGTCACTACGGAGCCAGCAGACACCTTTGCATTTCGCTGCATTTTACCGCCTTTCCTCTCGAGCCGTGCCCGCCCGTCACTGAGGGCAGCGCTGGCAGCGCTGCCCGCCCGTGGCTCCAGCGGGTCCGCCGAGCGCACCGGGCACCGCCGCTCCCTGCGGGCACCGAGCTCCGCCAGCCCGCCCTCACTGCGGTGGAGAAAATTATTCCCCCCGTTTTGATTTCAAAGCAACCTCTCGGGAACGGCACCGCCTCGCCACCCCGCCCGGGGACCAAGGGACCGGGACGACGCTGCGGGCAGCGGAGCCCCGGCAGCGCACCCCGGGCTGCGGGACCTCCTGCATCCAGCCCCGGAGCATCGCGGAAGGAGGCGGGGGGCGAAAGCGGGTTCACTTCCGCCTGGCTGCAGGAACCACAAGCCCCCAGAATATATTAGAATAATAATAATAGGAAGGTTCCCCCCCTGCCACCCCCTTTTTTGTCCCCCTGGAAGGAGGGGGTGGAGAGCAGCGCGGCGAGGCTGCCGGCGGCACATCGATGTGCGGCCGGTGAGGCGGCGCGGCCGGACCCAGCTCCCCGCCGGCGCCGCGGCCGCGGCCGGCAGGACGGGAGCAGCCTCCCCGCGGAGAGGCCAGGGAGAAGGTCTGTGCTTTGCGTTTGTACCTGGCGTGCCCGGCACGGCCCTGCCCCGGCCGGAGGGGATCGGCGGGCCCCGCACCCACGGCAACAAAGCCCGGCCGGGGGTCCGTGCGCGGCTGCAGCTGGGGGGGCACCGGGGAGAGCCCCGGGCTGTTGGGCAGTACCCGGCTCTCTTCGGCAGGTCCCGAATCTGTGCCTTCAAACCACCTCGAACCGTCCCCTCTGTGCTGGGGGGTCTGGTTACTGTGAGGCTCCAGGGAGAATGGGCTCTATGGGAAAGGCTCTGGGATGTGCCTGGCGGCGCTGGTTGGGCCTGGATGCTGCGGGACCCGGTGCTGCGCTGCGAGGCTGTGGCTGCAGGAGGGCACCGGGAGCTTGGCGGGTGCGGGAGGGGAGGGGAGGCCAAGGGGTCTGCAGGCTCCTCCTGTGAGCCACTGGCGAGCCAGGCTGATTGTCCTTTGCGCCAAAATGAGCTCATTCCCGTGCCAGGTGTACCTTCAGTGACTTCGCATTCCAGTGTCTTAAGATCAGTTGCTTTTCACATATTAAAAATTTTCCCAACTTCACCTTTATTATTTTTTAATCTTGAGGTTCAACGGGATGGTCTTGAGTGTCTTTGCGTGAGACACTTCCAGACTCACAGGAAGACAGTAATTGGAATAGGGTGCCTTTGGAGCCAGTCACATCCTCAGACTCCTTCTATTGCTGGAGACATAATCCATCTGCCTGTCTAGCCTTCCCAGTTTGGATCTGATGCCCTAATTTAAGGGATCACCATTAACTGGCTGAGCAGTTTAAGAGATTGGTAATGGTGAATTTTAGAATACTAGAAATGGAAATGAGCACTGTGGACTTCTACTGAAACAAGACAGAAGGTTAAATTAGCTGCCCTCCCCTTAGGTCAGGTGCAGAGCTCCCCTGTTCCCTGTTACTGTCACTTCAGTGCAGCCTTCAGGTTTTCTCTTTTGGCAGACTCTGAGTACACTCCGTCTAACAGAGATATGAGCACTGACATCCTGTAAAAACTTTGTTGCAACAAAGTCAGTAACACTGAGAGGAGGTCCTGGCAGGGATGACTTACTGGCCGCTGGAACATATACCATCTTTTCCACTCTTTTAAAGAAGTAACTGCTCTAATAAACTATAGCACCCCCACGTGTAAATAGTTTTCTTCACAAAGGTCAAACTTGTGGTCTGTATAGCTTCAAGTCATTCTCATTTGAGTGAGAATTGTCAGGATCATACAACGACTCAGCTAAGTATGTCTTAACTGAGAGAATAAACGTACTGACTGCTGTGATCTCTGGTATATGTTTTAAAAGGTAGGGAAGTTGATGAGCTGAGTGGACAGGGCTATTCCAATAGCTCTTACGTTGAAGGTACTTCTTAACCAGGGATCATAAATGTGCTGATTCTCTTTATCTTAATTTGCCTTTTTAAACTTGTGTTTGATGTCTAAGAGAGCTGAACACCTTGAATTCCAGAGTGCTTTGATGCCTCAAACCTGTATACTGGTAGCTGAGCCTTGTACTTCAGAAGTTCTGCCAGAAGCCTGAACAATTTAATATTACTTAAACGTATAGTAACATATAAGGGAAGTGATTTACTCAAGGCTAGTGAAAGACTAGGGAAAGGCCCCTGGCCTCTCACTGCCTTGTGGCTGCACTTCCCCTTCCAATTCCTTTCCTAATTCACCCCCCGTCCATTCACAAGTGTGACAGAATTGTTTAGGAGCTACTTCCCCTCCTTTCATAACATTTTACAGAAACTACAATGACATGGGAAGAGAAAGTGTAAGTGTTGAGTCTGCATAGACTTTTGGAAATGAAGGTATGGCACAGAAGGATTACAAATGCAGACTGAGAACTGTTTTGTGAAAAAAAGAAGAAACAATTGGTTCACCTGTCATCTTGCTCATTTCCTTCCATGAAGTCTGAAGGTGTGTTGAAAACAATTTAAAAGTTCATGTTCTGAAGCATGTGAATTAGGTTCCTGACTTATGTGTGAGGGAGTGAAGTGACTTATCAGTGGTCCTGCAGTCACAGTTTCATGTAGCATCCAGCTGGGGTGTGAGAGTCAGGTGGTGGGTTAATTGCAAAGAGTTTTAATAATGGGCTATGGAACATAGTTATCCTTCTGCTTGTGAATCTGCAGAGGAAGGGAAATAATTTGCTTTGATTCTGCTTCCCTTTGAATAACTTCTGCCTTCCTGCCTGGGATGTGACTAGAATTTGTGGTGGGGGCAGGACGCAACTGCTCCTTGGTTGGCTGGAGAGGAAAGCCCTGCTTTTACCCAGTTAGGTGGTTGTGTAGATCTGCTGCTGTAACACAGTTAACAGCTGCAGTGGCATGGCTAAGTCTAACTCAGCTATGCATCTTTTGTGTAAACTGAGTCTTGTGAAAGGTAATCATCACTTCAGAGTTGGTTACACTCAGTGGTGAGCTTGGGATTTATACCACAAAACCATTTGCCTTAACACAGAGAAGGCTGAGCAGTGGGTAGGAGTAAAAGTAGTAAAATCTTAGCTTTGAATTATATTGTTCATTGTAAAGATGTCAAGGTAAGTGAGAGATGCTTTACCTGCTACTGAAATACAGTCCTGAAAGGTAGAGGTGGAGCACAGTCCTGAACAGTATGGTACAGGTAGAGCCACCCCTCTGCCACGAGGCAGCAGTGATCCAGTGATCTACGGGGAAGCATGAATCTTTCTGTGCCTGTTTTCTGATGTAGATGTTTGAATTGCAGAGATTTCATCTTGGTCTTTAAAAATTAGGATAACACCTCCCCCAAAACCCCTCCCAGCCACGGCAATGTTTTTTGAATGCTGTTGTGTGGATTTCTCTTTTAAACTGGGTTTACTCTCCAGGAGCCAAGGAGATCTGAATATTTATCTGCATTAGCAGAATGGTATTAAATACAAAATCCTTAGCTGCCATGAATATTTATTTGTGTCTTAGCTGGCTTCAAACTGCATCTCTGGCTGATTGCCATCCCTGAAGGTTATTTTCACAGAGGTTTTGGAGTGGACGCTCACACACTGATACACCTCCGGATTTCATGTTCTCTGATATTTCTAAACAGATTGTCAGTAGTTGGCAAACAACTACATGAAAACAGACAGTCAGTGGAGAAAGTATGGGCCCAAAAATACCTTTGGGCATCAATAGATATCACTTTAAATCATCAGATCGTAACTATTCCAGTATATGTAAATACTCCCAGTCTCTCACAGTACTCTCTAAGATTAAGCAAGTGCCTTAAAATTGTCTAGTTGAAGCCTTAGCCCTTCAGATAGAATAAGATGCATTTTGAGATCCTATAGGATTTTTTGTTATGATCTTTCTCCCCAGTAATCTTTCTTCCAGTGCATCACATTCTAGAAAGTTTCACTGTGGAACCAGTTGTCTGTAGTCTCAGGGTCCTGGTCTGTTGAGCACAGCAGGGTATGGATAGCATGTCCCTGGACGCATTTCATGGTGGATGAAGTGTGTCTCCACTGAGTGCACTGGAGAAGGTTTCTGAGTGTAGAGTTCTCCAGAGGGGACGCTGACTGTTGGGGGTATTTTGTGGATAGTGCTATTATTCATCTTAGCTGAGCACCAGCAGCCTGTCTCCATTCTTCATCAGTGCAGAGGGTCACCTAAAGTATTATAGAAAGGTATTAATATTTATTAAAACCTTAAGGTATGGTTCCAAATATACCCAAGAAAAATCGCAGAATAATTTAGGACGGACATGACCTGTGGAGGTGATCTAGTCCAACCTGCTGCTCAAAGCAGGACCAGTTTTTAGCAGGGCTTGGTTCAGTTAAATTAAAAATATCTCCAAAAATGGAGATCCTACTACCTCTCTGATGCAATTTCAGTGTTTGACCATCCTTATGAAAAAAAAAATAAAATCTAATCAAAATTCACAGTGTTTCAGTTTGTGTCTGTTACCTTTCACTGGACACCTCCTGGAAGAGCCTGGTTCCATTTTAGTAGATATAGATAGATAGGTAGATTAGAGAGAAGGTGAGGATAGAAGAGATGTGAAAAGGTCCTTTTTGTAGCTGCTGCACACTGCAGGCAGCCTTACAGTTTTTTCTATATTCTGACTTTTTTTCTCTAACTAGACCTTGTTCAGACAGGGTTTTGGAGGCAGTGGTAGCACGAGAGTGTATGTAGTGCACTAAAATCCTCATGTGGTTTGCTCTGATGTGAAGTTAAGATTGGTACAGCTGTAGCCTGGCAGTGAACCTGTCCCCCAAATTCTGCCTTCAGATCCACATTATGTGACAGACTGGGGGCCATGTCACAGGACTGGATGAAGAGTTCAATTAATGCGTCTTCTTCCACCTGTGGGCTTTTCCGTAAGCCTCTTGCAGTTTCACGTCATGAACCCCAGTTGTTGGCATGTTTTTCCCCTGAGGGATTAGTTTGATTTTGGAGTGGATCCATCCTGTCATATCTGGATGGCGTAAGACATTTCCTTCCCTGACATTGCACTGTTCGACTGTGCCCCAAGCAAAGTCACCGACCAGTGTGTCAGCAGTTTCCCGAACTTCAAGCCTTGGATACCATCAGCTGGCAGCATTTTCTACAGGGCAGCTTGTGACCATGAGCATCAAACACTGCAGATGTGATAAATTTCTGTGGGAAAGGGAAAGGGAAAGATATGGATCACCTGCACTGGCCTCGCACGTCACTAGGCCTCATGAACAAGAGCTTTGGAACAGCATGAAGCTGTGCCAGGGGAGGTTTAGGCTGGATATTAGGGAAAGGTTCTTCATCCAGAGGGTATTTGAACACTGGAGTAGGCTCCCCAGCGATATGGTCACAGCACTAAGCCTGACAGAGTTCAAGAACTGTTTGGACAATGTTCTCAGAATTAGTGGGGTATCCTGTGTAGGGCCAGGAGTTGGACTTGATGATCATTGTGGGTTCCTTTCAACTCAGGATATTCTGTGGTTCTGGAATACTATGAACGTGTGTCAGCTAAAGCAGATTGGAAATGAAACCTTGCAGGAGATAAAACCACCTTTGTAGGTGAAATAATGGATAATGTCCTCTCCTAAATACATCATTTATGAGTGCTGAAGTTGAGAAGTTCAGTTTTAACTTTTGCCCTCCCGCCCATCTCCTGGACCACTGCTGCTTTCTCTACTGTTGTTAGATTGTGTGGAGTTGATTAATGATATCTTTTCCAATAGGCTCAAGCAGGATAATGCACTTTGACCTACATGTGGTGATGTATTAAAAAAAATCAGTGAAACACTGATTGAATTTTCAGAGATAATTTTGGTTCTACTCCTTAATGGCTAATTTATGCAGGGGTTAGCAGAGAGCAATATCAAACGACATATCTTACATAATAAGACAGAGGATCAGCTGGAAAAACTGACCTGATGTCTGGCAGTTGGTATGAACGCTTTATTTGTGTGGAAGCATAAGAACTGCTGTATTAGAGTAGGTCTGAAGGTCACCTACTCTGCTGTTCTAGCCAGATATGACTTGTCTTGGGTGGCCCAGGACTTGCTGTCCAGTCCCTTTCCCCACATTGTAGCTCGTTTTCTTGCCTTCACAGACCAGCACGTGGATTGATATGTTTTTCAGAAGTTTATCATTATAAATTTAAGGATGCTTTCCATCAGTAGTGATACTAAATTCTAGAATAGGCTACCTAGGGAGGCTGCAGCATCTCTGCTGAAGATTTTGGGGAGTAAGAAGCAGGTATTGCTGAGTATGTATGTATTCAGTTGGGTGATTCAGGTCTGCAGCATCAGCTTAACATTGCTGAGAGCTATTTCCCACCCATGTGGTCACTCCTGCCTGTCTGCAGGACAGCCTCTCTTCCTTGCCCACCTCCCAGATCTTGCCATCAAAAACATCCCTTTCATCCCCCCTCTGGGTGCACGTAGAGCACAGGTCTGACTGGGCAGAGGCCGTGGCACTGCAGCCTTTCTGCCAGGTTAAGGAGTTCACAACATGTAGGGTGGTGAGGCCCTGGCACAGGTTGCCCAGAGAAGCTGTGGCTGCCCCGTCCCTGGAAGTGTCCAAGGTCAGGCTGGATGGGGCTTGGAGCAACTTTGTCTAATGGAAGGTGTCCCTGCCCCTGGCAAGGAGGGCTGGAACTAGGTGATCTTAAAGGTCCCTTCCAACCCAAACCATTCTGTGAGTCTGTGATTGGAGCAGTGGTACAGGAAGGGTTAACATGGACATGTTCTGGGTGCTACCTTGCCAGAATTCTTCGGTGGACCATATTTGTCTGCATTTCTAATCCCTTTTTGAGTCTGATTAAGTTCATTGTCTGGATGACTGTCTGGTTGATGAGTTCTAGGTTTTAGTTATCGATGTTGTAGGCAGAAAACGTTTCTTAATTGCTTGTATATGGTGGCAGTGGTAGTTCTGCAGCCCCATGAAGCACCGATGTGAGGGTGCACTGCAGGCAGCCAGAGAATCCTGTTTCTTTCCTGGTATTATTGACATCCATAGAGAAGCTAAGTAAAGTATGGGAGGTGTTACCAGTTCCATCTTTCAGCGTGCTGAGGTTGTTACACAAATACATAAAAATATGGGTTAGAGCAGCAGGAAAAGATATGCATAGAAATCCCAATCTAATTCCATTGAACTCAATAGGAATGTTTGCCCTAACCTTCAGTTTTCCGGCACACCTAACCTTTAATGTATCTCATCAGTTTTTCCATTGCTCAAGGGCCTCATCAAAGTTTGATTAGCCCTTTTAAGGAAAACAGTTTATTGCCGAGAAACAGTGAATCAAATCCTCTGGATTAAATGAAAAGTCAGGAAGATCCCAAAACCAAACAAGGCAGAAAGATCTCTGACTTCTAGAAGAAGCTCTGGAAAGACTGTTACTGAAGGAACCTTCTCTCCTCACCTGCACAAGCTCCTGCAGCAGGGACTCCCAGACCAGCATGGTCACTTTTTGGAGTACACATTGGCAGGACAAACTTATCTGAGAAAGAGGGTCATAAGTACAGGAAAATACCCGTTCAGTGCTGAGGTCACAGGACTATATCAGCTTATTTGGATTGTGTCCCTGATTCTCCCGTTGCCTGGCTGTGAGAGGCTGGATTGTTCCTTAACCTCCCTGCATTTTGCCTCTTCCAGATAGAAAATTAGTTTTATTTATCTCTTTTAGATCTCTGTAATACACTACGTATTATCCTCACTCTTTGCAAAGACAGCTAGAGGCAAATCATATAAAAGCTCCGTAAGTGCAGCACATTTTGGGCTGACAGGTCTTTAGCTACCATTTCACTGGAAATCCTTAACAGTTGCAAGGACTGAAATGGAATATCCTTCTCTTTCATATTCAGAAAGGCACTTCAGAGAGGTGCCTGGCCAGGCCTTGTCCACCACAGAGTGCTCTGGGGGAGCGCATACCCATGACAGATGACCCGAGGTTTCGTCACAGTGTGGGATTTCGTTTCTGCCACACCACCTGCAGATCGTGGCAGCCACGTGACAAAGGGGACAGGAGCCTTTTGCCTGTTTTCTGGGGTTTTCCCATAGGGTTAAAGAAACTGTCCATTTGCATTTTCAGGTTAGTGCTTCTATTATTAGTTAATGAAGAGGGAGATAGAGAAGTCTCTTGGCTTTGCCCCTCTTTAATTTTTATCAGGGGAAAAATTATACCTTGAAGAACTGTTTATTTTAAGATTTTTCCTCTGCTAACAGCTAATGACTTTTATCACTGATCTCCTCAGCAGTGGCTGCAGTATCTTTGGCTCTGAGCCTGCACAGGAAGAATAAGGGGATAATAAGCTGAAGGGTTGTTTTTAGGGGATTTTTCCCTATTGTTTGTTTTCTTCATGATGTGTTTGGTACTTGTTTCCATGAGAAAACTCTAGGTAACCACAGAACTAAGGAAATTCTGGTATCTTGGGAACTGAGGAGTGAAAGATGAGAAATATGATGGAGAGCAGATTTGCAGGCAAGAAACTGTTTATGTTTTTACAGAACATTCAGCACTTGCCTGCAGTGCTATAGCTACAGTGTGGGTTTTTTCTGTAGAACACCCCAACTTGGCTGCTTAAAAGAATCTGAGAAGAATAAATTAGATATTAGAGAATTTAAAAATAATACTTTTACAGACACATCCCAACTCTCTGGCTGTAAATATCCACCAGAAAAGCAGCGTAATATCTTTACACGGTGTTTTACTGTAATGTTTGTGTTTGTCGTCTTTCCATCACTCATTCTCATTCTGTGACAAGTGTGAGAAGCCTTAGCACTGACAGGAGGAGATGACATGTCCCCTCCAGCAAATGTTACCACCTCTCTGCATCTGCTCACCTTCTGAAACCACTTAGAAGGAGACATCTGCAACAGTGGAAGGTTCTTTCCACAAATGTAGTGTCAAGAAATGCTGCTAGATTTACATTTTCTCTTTGTTAAACAATGCTGAGTATTGAGCAGAGGGTCTTTGCAGTGGGCCACGTTCCTGTGGCAAGGTTGTAAATTCTCATTTGGTACAGGTTTTAAAACTTCCATCCCCAGAAGTATCTGATTGGAAGGAAGTTCAATGAAAATTGAAGTTCTTTAAACTCAACAGTTTTGAAAAATAAGCCCTAAGCAGCTCTGCTTATAACTACACAGGGAACCAGCTTTCAGTCCCTGTCCTTGTTGTTTTTACATATTTCATCTGTCAACTACAAAATCCTCAGCCACCTTCTGAACTCCTTATCCAGGAGAGGACCCTCATAATTCAGTGGAGTCCCATGACCTTGTAACCCAAAACATCCTCCAGTTTACTCAAAAGCTTTCCCTAATTCCATTGTGTGTCTAGAGAATTCATAATTTTCATGCAGTTCATATAGAAGGAAATGTGCTGAGCAAGATACAGAAATAGTCATTTGCTTTCACTGCCCAGATATGGCTTCTTGAATTTTCCAGTCAAGCTCAAGAACTATTGGTATTTATTCAAGTAAGATGATGAAATGACTTATTTTCAGTTGGCAATTAGTGCATTGGCTTTAGGGAATGAAAACTGTGCTACATGAGAAACAAGAACAGCAACATCAACAAAAGATTTTCGTCTGTTCCTTGTGCCAGTTTGTGTTGTGTGTAAATCTGGAATTCTCAGCTGCCTTACCATCACCCATGTTTGGAATCTGGGGTGTGCCTGTGGTGTGGAGTGACTTGCCTTTGCTAGCTCTTTGCCAGGCTTGTTTTGGAGAACAGCTTGGGAAGCTAAGGGCTTGTTGAGCCTGCCAAGATCCATTCCAGAGAATTCACGGCACTGTCATCCCTAGAGCTTTGCACTTTTGACTTGGAGTGAGATTAGCCATCTATTGGACATCCTGCAGATTTTTAATACCAGTCTTTGCTTCAGAAGTTCCCATCATGGGGGTATCAAGAGGGATCCAAGCAGGTGAAGCCATGATTGCAATTTCCTAGAGTAAGTGCAGTGATGAGGAAGAGGGATGTGGGCACGTGATACCTGTGTGAATTGTTTTAGCTCCTCTGTAGTCCCTTGGGTTTGGGAGTGGAAGTAACACCCCTTTATTTTCGTCGTGTTTCTCGGATGAAGAAAAAAAATGAAATGAGCTCTGCCTTTCTGTGTGTTTCATCCAGAGAGCTTGTGAGGTAGTAGGTCATCTCAGTTAATGTGCTTCCTGTTTTTCCATAAACTGGCTTCTTCTTGTAGGTTTTTCCAGATTTGATTTCCCTGATGCACGTGATGAGTGGAGTTGAAACATTCTCTTGGTGGTTAATAACCAGCCAGGAAAGAAGCTCAGCTTAGCATCCCTGTCCAAGAGGCGCGAAGTGTGAACTGTAAAAGGATTGCAGAGCATTTTTTCAGAAATCAGAAATTAATTATTAATTAATTCAGAAATCTTAACTCAGCCAAGAAGACAGAAATTTAAGCACAAAGGCTATGTTCATTATTGATGTCTCACATTCTGTGAGACACTTTATTTGAAGTGGAACTTAACTGTGCGTCCCAGAAAGGCAAAATATCTTGTGAAAGTTTGCATATGATATCCTGAGTCTTGATCTGGACTTCTCTCTGGGGAGTTCAGACCTTGGCTGCTTTTTACTTGACTCTGAGGCTTAAATTAGGAATGAGGTGAAGTTTTGCCTCTTTTGAGATCAGAACAGTCTTAATTTTGAATCCAGGTAAGCATGTGGATTTCATGCTCTCTTTAAAGAATTTGAGGTACAGTTTCCAATTTTCTATTTGAGATTTCTTCTGGTTCTTAATGAGAGAGTCGAGTTGGATATCAGTGAATATACCACTTGTGCTTACAAGTAATTGCAGCTGCAATTGATCGCACACAAAATTAGAAGCAATTTAAAGAAAAAAAAAGCTCTAATTTTAAGAACTCTTATGTCATTTGTCTAAAGTGTTTTAATGCATATGAACAAAGGCTCTTCCTTTCCTTCTGTTGTGTGTGCAAAGTTTGAATAAGGTGCTTATTGGGTGCAAGTTGTTACAAAGGAGGTGGATTTCTTTATTGCTTGACTTGATTGTGAAATACATCTAATGTAATGAAGCACCGATTACCTAAATTAAAAATCCCAAACAATGCTGTTGTCTCATTTGGTAGGAAGCAGAGACCGTGTGGACAACTGAAAGCTTGCTCAAAGGCAATCTGTGACCCACTCCATACTATTCTTATGCTAATGTGAGAATGGGTATCCTGGGCACCATCTGCTGTCCCTGAGGTCCCGGCCTTGGGCATTCAAAATTGGTTTGCTTTATTAATGCTAGGCCATCCAGAACAGCAGTGGTGCATTTGTTATAGTCTAGGAAATCACAAGTTCCAATTGTAAGCATACAGAGATAACTGTCACTTTTAATAATACACTCAAACATGATAGCCACCACTTTTTCCAACCTCTTAGGCAGAGATGCCATCTTTCAAGCTATAGTTACCTTCAGCAAATCCAACAAAGGCTTCTCTGGCTTTTCAGGGTGATGGGGTTTTACTTCCTTGGAAGGTCATTTCATTATTTACTGGATGGATTTATTGGCTGGCTCTGCATTTTAACTTTTGTAAATGCCCCCTGGAGAAACAGAAGACTGTCTTGATATAAATCAAAATTAATAAATAGGACATACAACAGGATTATTTTTAGAGGGGCTAAAGGGATGGGGTATCAAATATCCTCAACTAGTCTAATTAAACCAGTTGAGGTTTAAAGGACACCACAAATCAGTTTTGCCCAAGCTTACTGTTAGGACAAATGGCTACAATCTCAGTTGTAAGTACCTAATAAAGTCTCCTCTAATGATGATTCTGTTTGTGCTTATTAGCTGTATGGTTCTTTTGGTGTCCAGGGCTCTAATTAGAAAGCAATTCCTCCTTCTGTTCAGCATGTGAGTACTTAGATTGCTCATTATCAAGTGCCCATCAGGTACAAGTCAGGATAGTTCAAGTGGTAGTCAGCAAGCCAGGACCTTCTGCCCTGCTGCCTGGGTTGGTGGTCTCCGAAGAGGCAGAGCACACAAAGCTCACAACTGGCATGTCTCCTGCTCCATCCCTGCCAGGGGTGAGTGGCTGCTCCTGATCTGACATCCAGCCTGCAGCCTTCTGTAGAGAACAGCATCTTGGCATGTTCTTTTACGGAAAAAAACCATCCTTTTACGGGTGAGGAAGTGAGGCATGGCTAATACTGTACCTTGTGTCCCCAGGCCTGGATTGGCACTGGGAGTGTTAGGGCTGTGCCAGATTCAGCCCCAAACTGCTCACAGCGGGGGTATGAGGGGAACTGAAGGTGTTTGAGATGTGGGGAAACAGTGAGGCCATGGTAAAGCAGTGGGGTCTCAGCTAATGTCAAGCTTTTTGTCTTGTCCTGAGAAGGGAACAGGTTGCCCAAGGCTGCTGGGTGATACAGTGAGAGTGTAATTTTGGGTTCTGGATGCTGACTTTCCTGATTGCTCTGTTTCAACTTGATGTGTGTGCAGAATGTATTTATGGTGACCTCTGTGATGAAAAGAAATAGCCAGTTACCTAAGTAAGCAGCTCAGCCAACAGGGAGAGCAACTTTCAGCAGCTGCTTTTGTCCCCTCCCTTGCCTGCAGAGCTTTCTGTTGTTTCTTTTAGTTATGAGTGAAGGAGACAAGCACTGCAGGGCCAGGGAAAATGAGAGTTAATTACGCTGTGGAAGGGGATTGTTGCACAATGCTGGTTCTTTCCCGCCCCTCTCTCAAGCGCTTGACAGTACAACAGAGCCAACAGAGATGCTCTTCAGTACTATCCTTTGCTTAATATGGAGGTACTGGAAATACAAAGCTGGATCTCTTTCCCTTAAATGAAGACAAGGAGGAGAAGGCTTCTCTTTAGTGTCAGCATTCATTTAAGTTGTACCAAGGTCAAGTGAAATTCAGCAGAGGTGGATCTAATGTTACATATATATTTTAGAAAAGAGAGTAGTATTTTAACAGCATGTATTTGCACTCCTTAAAGTTTCTGGATGAATCTGTATTTCAAAAGACCTGAAACCCAGCAGTTTTCGCTGTAAAAACTAGAAGGAAGTCCCGGAGACAGGCATAGAGGGGAAACTATTTGTATCTGGAGGAACTAAGTTGAACACTGGGATATGAAAGATTGATCTAGAAATCACTCTAGGTAATAGAATCATAGAATCCATCTCCCTCACTTTCTGGGATTACTTACATGCCACTCCTGCATTTGGCACATGGAAAAGAATCCTTGTTTAAGAAACTGTCTTAGCGGAGTGCTGGTGGAAAACAGGTGAAGAAAGGGGAGATGTGGCATCCTGCAGGACAGGGGGGAAGCTGACAAGAATGTTCCCCTTTGGCTCTTCTCAGCTGAGATGCTGAACTTGCATGGAGATCTGAGTACATAAGACATGCTTACAGATTGCTGATCACTGATTTCTCAGTGACTGAGGATGATCAGATCCTTGTAAGGTCGAGCACTGACCTCAGGTTTGTTGCCGGGCTGTTCCAGGGGCTGCTGCTCTGCTGTACTGCCAGCTGCCCACATGGAACTTGTTCAGCATATGGGAGCATCTGCTTATGAATGTGGCCCTATAGATCCATCTGCAGAGCTAGTGCAAGCACTGAACCAGGTATGAGAGGTTCCTTATCTGTCAGGACAATTCCATCTCACATCAGGTACCAGTGTTTGAATCTCAGCTTAGTACAGTAATCACTGGGTTTGCATGTCCTGATTGGAAAGACTCCCATTTAAATGTGGATGATGCTTCAGAATGATTCTGCTGCTTTAAAACACTGAAGTTGGTTTGTTTTCAACTAATTGAGGAAGGCACTGAAATACTGAAACCTCAGAAAGTGCCATGAAACAAAATAGTTGTCTCCTTCTGAGATCTTGTGTGCACTACCTTTAGCTCTGACAAGCTGAGACTGAAGAGTATCTGCAGGGGGTGTTTGTGTAAATGCACAGTAGAAAGGATGTTTGTCATCTGGGATGCCAGTCTCTTTCAGTGGTTGACCAAAAAATTCTGCTCTGCTTGTACGTTGGCTGTACACTCTGATAATTAATAGCAGTGCATGGTGTGAAACAGTAAACCATTTCAGTTAATTTCTGATGTTCCTAATTGATTCTTCTCTTGCAAGATATACTGACAGGGTTGATTGAACACTTCTGAAATAAGTTTTTAGTTTCTTCCCTAGAAATAGCATGTGGCACTCCACTGGAAGACAGTTGACAGTAACAACAAGGTTCTGATGAGTGAGTGAAATCAGAAATGGCCAGAAGTGACTATTGTTAGAAATTAAGTGTTGGTATCTGCGCGTGTCAGTGCTGTGTTCCTTATGTTTTTCATTGTTGACTGGATAGGAAAAATAGTTTGGCTAGCATGCTGGTGCTTACATAAGGTGTAGGGATATCTGTCAGAATCTATTGGGGTCCTTTGAAAAGTTGTGAAATAACGTGTCTGCAAAGGACACGGAAACTCTTGGAGAGACTACAGCAGTGCAAAACAGCTTTCCAAGCCTTTATCACAGCCTGGAAGTCTCCATCTTCAGGAAGGACCCATTTATACATTTCTACAAACAGGAAGGGAAAGTTTGTGTCCAGAGAGGTTAAAAATAAATTGTGAAGACAGATATATTCAGAGATGGCAGGACTGCAGCGGGCAAGTCTTGGTTCTTCTGTGCAAGACTCTCTAGAGTGACAACCTTAGTTAGGGAGAGTGTAATTATTTGCTTTTGGAATGCCTAATATTGTTTCCTTCAAGCTGAGTTAACTTAACTTACTGCCACAGCATATTCCATTTGTTCTGTTGGTAGCAGCTACTGGTTGTCTTCTGTTCCCCTTGTTATGAGAAGGACAGCTGGGGAGGCCAGAGGACAAGGATGGCTCTTGGAGATGCTGGATGCTGACATTGTCTCAGCTTTCATCATGGTTATTTTTGTATCTCTGACTTGATCTAAACTGACCAAGGCACTTGGTTCCTAGGTAGGTATTTTAAGATGCTGAGATATCAGTGTTACACAAAGATTTTGGAAAACCAACCTTCTCTCCATCTCCCTGAACTTGCTGCTGCTGCTGCTTGGTGTGATGTCCCAGCTGGGAATCAAAGCTTCACGGTTAACCAGGAACTGGCACCAGGAAGTTGAAACTTGTTCATTCAGCCTTTTTCAGGTGTAACGTAGAGTTAGACACAGTGGATGGGCTCTGGAAGCTGTAACAGCAGTGGGAGTATCTTCCTCCCACCTTGCAAAGCCAGGGAAAGGCTGAGCAAAAGTGCTTCTAATAGAGCACCTGAGCTGAGTGTACCTGGCCACGTTGGGATGGCTGTTGGCTGGAAAATAAGAGCTACAGTATGTTCTCCTCAGTCACTAGCTTCTCCTTTCCCAGAATTCTCATGAGTACTCACCTTATACTTGCAGATTAAAACATATTTAAACCTTAAAAAACATCTTGTGATGTGATTCATGTCCTTGCATTCGTGCAAAGTCATGGTTCCTTTCTCAGCAGAAAAACTTCTAGCAGAATACAGGCAAGGAAGAAAACTGAATAAAACAGTAAAAGCAAAGGAGCTGGGAAGAGCAGGACTGCTATTTTCCTCCTGCTGGTTCTGTTCATCTCCTGGTGCTGCTGGGACACCTTCTGCTTGCAGGTCCGTACTACATGTGCTCAGCAGGAGCTCTTTCCCAGCTCTGTGTGCGTATGAGGCAGCTGATTTGCAAGGCCCAATTTAAACTGGTAGATCAAAATGCTTGCAGCTCTGCATATGCTTCCTCGGGAGA
This sequence comes from Cephalopterus ornatus, assembly GCA_013396775.1. Taxonomy (NCBI): domain Eukaryota; kingdom Metazoa; phylum Chordata; class Aves; order Passeriformes; family Cotingidae; genus Cephalopterus; species Cephalopterus ornatus. Next base: position 276,537 of record VZRE01013480.1, read on the forward strand.
AAGGAATGTTTTCTCATTCCTGTCTTACTTCATATTTCACAGCTGCAGTTTGTCTTGTTTTCTCCCTGCCTAAGGCCCAGGAAGTGCTGCAATGCACAGGGGTTTAAAGGATTATTTATTTTAGGGCATTGATACCTTCTTTGAAAAGCTGTGTGTGTTTAGTTTGTTTTACCAGGGACTCTTATTAGAGCAGCATGGGGATTTTGCAGGGAGAAAAGAGAGGCAGTGAGTGTGCTTATCTCCTCCCAAACTGTGTTATATAAAGATAGACCTCTCAGATTATCTTAATCAGGATGGATTGTGGTGATCTTTGCTCCTGCATTCATTTTTCTTTTGCAGTGGCTATACATGCCATTCTCTCCACCTTTGTATAACTCCATCTCTGACTGCATGGTTAGCTGAATGTCCTTAAGTTATCCAACACAGGTGGAAGTGGCAGGAAAATTAACTTCAATTAACTTCATGATTAGTCCTTAGCTGCACCATCTCCAGCCAAAATTGACTCTGGTTATAGTGTTGGAAGTGAAGTATCAATAAAAAGCTCCCAAGTCCTGATCCCCATCCTGGGGGCCTCTGCATCATCATGGCAATGGCACATTGCTGCTCTGCTTCTAAGAAAATTTCTTGGAAAAGGAGGTAAACTTACACCTTGGAACAATAACTTGGAAACAGCCATAATGGCTCTTAAAAGCTATCTTAAAAGCTTTCATCCTAGTAACCTGTTGAGTGTCTCAGCCATCTTGCACTCCAGGGTGATCTACAGAACCAAATCTTACCATTTTGCAGTGCCGTCTTACAAACGTTTATAATATGCAGCCACCAAAAGAGTGCAAGGACATGGCCTTAAATGGGAGGAGATGGAGGTGTGACCTTCCTGCCAGCTCGAGATCCTGAGAGGGTGGATGGAGTCTTGTCTCATGCAAAGCTTGTATTTGATTATTTACTCTAGTAGTTGTATCACCTTGCCATCCCCCTTCTCCCAGAAAAGAATTCAACAACAGAACTCAGAGTGTGGCAAGGCTGAAATATATAAATGTATGTTAAAAACCCCCTCTGTCTGTAGAATCATTTGCATTTTTTAATTCAAGAGGGAACTTGCAAGTGCATCCCTAGTGTGCCACTGATCAGCCTCTCTGATGTCTGGAAGGCTTTTATCACCTTAGGGCTGGTTTGTCATGCCTGTATGGGAGTGCTGGAGGAGGAGGTTGGCTTAGACATGCTGATCTGTTGGGATACATACAATTAATGTGCTGCTCCCTTATCTCCCACCCTCAAAGTGAGTAAGATACAAGGCTAAATCTTACCTTAAACCTTCCCCTGAGCTTTGGAAATTTTTGCATCAAGGCCTCCCAAAGAGCCAGACTTCAGGCTACTTGATGATCATTGCATCCCGAACCTGTGGAGACACGGATGGATTCAGTAGAGCCTTGATGTCTCTCTCATACAGCCAGAGGGCACAGACTCTCCTGCTGTGTCTCAGGCTGCATGAAGTGAGTGTGACAATTCTAACAGTGTAAGAGCTTTCCCCTGAAATACACTTTGTATAGATCTGTAAGTCCCAGTGCAAATGTGTTTGATTATTGAATGTGGGTGTCCCCTTTGTGGTAATTGGGAGAGATTGGGTAACAGCATCCACAAGGGGAGGAGACAATTCCAGTACCATTTTTGCCTGGAAGAAATCTGTAGAAGAAAACATGCTTGTAATGGGGGTATGTGCTGCTAGTCACTGTGAATCATCAATCTGATGAGGTTGTATATTTTTCCTAAAATCCTAGCTCCAGAATTCAGGTGATTTATGGGAAGATTCTCTGTTTTCATTTAAAAGACAGTTTCTCATTCTCCTTGTTGGAGCTTGAAGCTGCAAAAGGCATAAACACCGTAAGGCAAATAAAACCTGTAATATCTAACCCCATCTTTGTTTCTCAGCCAATCTCATTATTTTTTAGGATCTGAGTAATGATTTTTGAGTGCCCAGGTTGGCTGTGCAGCCAAGAGACCTGATTTTCACAAGTGTTAAGTGCTTTACTCCAGCTGTCACACCTATAAAAATCACCCATTAAAATCATGCCTGGGGTCCAATAGTCAGACATCCACAGCTGGGGTGGAGAGAAGAAATGTGGATACATGGCACACGCAGACCTGTACCATACTTGCCCTATAGTGTGGTAAATGTGGACTGTGTTAAACAACATTATCTTCTCTGAGGCAGAAACAAGAAATCACAGTAGGGTCTTCTTCATACAGTCTTTTTCGGTTTTTTATAATGTAAAATATTAATGTAAAAATATTATGAGCTGGTTATGAAATCGGCATAGTTGAGATTTATATCTAAGGAACAAATTAGGTTACAGGGAGGAGGAAGCAGGGGAAAATACATGATAGCAAAGGGAAGCCAGAAAGGATCTTTCTCTGGGAAATATTCTGAAGTAAAATTGAGGAAATATGGAATTTTATCTTCGTTTGAAAAAGAGGGGTTGTGGATACTGGTGCAAAGTCTTAATTTTGCATCTTGCAGTGTTATTTTATTACACATGTTGCTGTTTTGAGGTTTTCCTTTAGGCCTCAGCTCTTGCATTCAGGGAGAAGTCTCAGCATCCCTTAAGGAAGTAATTTCCTGTGTTCCTCATCCATGAAAGTGGAAATGTGATCCAAAGAGGAGAAGCCTTCCGCTGTCCCCAGCCCCAAGACTGCTGTTTGTGTGTATTTACTTTTAACCCTGACTCTTGATTTTCAAGTGCTGGGAGTTAGTGATATTCCAGCTTTTACCCCAAGGTCACTGATTGAACCTCGTACTCTTCCCAGTGGAGTTTACCTCACTGAGCACTCAAGGCTGGGATGGCAGTGCTGCATCTCTGCTAGACTTCAATCTAAGGATAACACTTGCCCTGTAATTACACTTTTTGGTCTTTTTGCAGTGAAGGTCCACTTTTTTTGAAAGTCCAGGGTCAAGGGCAGCAAATAACCAGAATTCTGGAGCTTTAAAGTAACCTAAAATCTTAAAACAGAAATAAAAGGGGAGAAAATTGCCCAACATAAAATTTTGGGAATCAATATATTTTGTTTCTTTGTATTTTTTTTTACAGGTAAGTCTGGCATGAAACGTGTGAATTCATGTTTGAGTTATTGACAGCCAATTAGTAAGTCTTATGCTCAGTCTTTATTTTGATATACTTTTTATATTTAAAAGATGCTATAATAGAAATATTTTTTCCAGCAGGTCCTCCTCTGGGCTTTGTAGGTCTTTTGATGGGGAAAGAAGATGACTTGGCATTTGAGTGAAGACAATGGAAATGTGTGTGTGTGTGAATAGCAGTAAAGAAAGGAGAGTCCCTAATGTGGGTGCATGCTATATGTCCTACCTGCTTGCTTTTCCAATTAGTGTCTATACACCAAAACCAAAAGTCTCTCAGTGAACAGTGCCAAGCCAAACCTTCCTGACAGAGTGCTCTGAATAAGCCTTTCATTCCACAGTTCTTCTTGTGCTTTTCCGTGAAATAAGCTGATATTTCCACCTCCGTGTTCTGCTGTGGGAGGCCTTTCTCTGTTTGCGGGGGATCTTCCTGAATGTGAAGGGTACACAAACCCCCCTCTCCCTGCTAGTGAAAGAAGGGAGCTGTTTAGTGCAGTGTAGTGGTAGCTGGCAGGTGAAACTGTGTGTCCACAGAAAGAGAAAAGTATTCTCTTTTCTGCATAAAGGGGCTTAAAGTGGGTTAATTAACACTGACCCCATTTAAAGGGATGGCTTATGTGCCTGCTTGAGGGAGGAGAAGGTAGAGTCTCGCATGTGTTTGTGGAAATCTCTTTCAGTGTATTCGCAGCCCGGTGCTGGGCTGAACAGGCAATGAAGCCTGACAAATCCAGCAGCTGTTTGCCCCACAAAGAGCCAGCTGGTTTGAAATCCAGGCTGTGTTGAGGAGCCGCCTGCATATTCAAAACCAGGGCATATTTGCTCCTTTAATTAGTGTTCCCCCTGGTCCTTGGAATATGGGTTTGTGACAGAGGGCTTGTTCACAGAAGATCAAGAAGGATTTCCTGCTTTCCCAGCCTCTCCAGTGGGTGGGGAGGAGGACAGCTGGGGGACTGCTCCCTGCATGGGAGGGTTGCTGTGTGGCCGTGGCAGAGGTGAAGCTGCTCCTGCTTGCTACAGACAGGGTTTGTGTCAAAACAGTGCTGTGCATTTTGAGCCAAATTACAGCAGTGTTTAAACTCAAGGGAGGATTCTGGCAGAGATGGAGCTTTAGGGACTTCAGACTTTTCCTTGGGTTCATCTCTTATCAGGAGGAGGCGATAAAATAGGTCTGTCTCGGTGGTTATGTCTGTAGTGTGAGGGTCCCACTGTGTGATCCCGGCAGAGATCCCACACAGGTGTGCGCTCCAGGAGCGAGAGGGAAACCTCCTGTGTGACTAATGCAGTGCATCTAAAGGCTCCTCTTAAATGACTTAACTCAGCTGAACTCTGATGATTCAGTTGTCTTTTGGCCCTGCAGGTCTAGACTCTTTCCTGGCAAGGTAACACAGTCCTCATAGCCTTGCTGATAAGCCCATGGCACTTGAGAGCACAGTGAAGGAGTTTACCTGATGCCCCCAATCTCCACAAGGGATATTGCCTTTTGGCGTCCTTTATCAGTGACTTCTTCTGGTGATACAATCAGGGAACTGCTTGTATTGAAGTATTATTAGTAACACTGAGAGCTGTCAGATCGCTTTGGGTGGATTTGCTCTCTCTCATTCCATTTAGGAGAGGCAAGGCAAACCCTCCATTTCCAGGGAAACAAAAGGTATTGCACTTCCAATAAAGCTTCTTTTTGAAATGAATGATGATAAATTAGCAAACCGCTGAGTGGGGTTGTTTATTCTATGGAAGCAAAGCATTGATCCCCCCCAAGATTGACTTTTTTTTTTTTTGCTCATTTCAGCAATATAATTGGGAATGGATTAAGCTGTGACTCAGTTTAACCCTTTATTTGTATTTATGTTACAAAAAATCAAAATGAGGAGACAATGGAAATTGATATTTAGAGTCTCAGGAAAGTGTGGCAAATTAACAGGAGTTAGCTAATTTTTCATGTTATTATTGTGTGCTTTTACGCAGAGAAATAGAGAAGGAGGTCTGAAAAATCTCATTAGAAATCAGTCATTTCCTTCTCTATTTTACCTTGAGAGAGAAAGAAGAAATTCAGACAGAAAAGTGTGCCATGGGTAACAGTGGAAAGACCTTATTGCATAAAAGGGGCTGGACTATAAGAATTATCTGCCAAGAGGCATTTTCAAGGAAAACTGCACAGTGGGATTTGAAGATGTAGTAAAATTTTACTGGTGCTAAGAGATTTGGCAGCTCTGAAGCAAAGACATTGTGGAGGGCAGTCAGTTGTGAGGCTTGTAGGCTGCAGCATCTGCTCTTTGAGAGGATCCCCTTTTGCACAGAATCATTCTGCATGATCAGAAGAGGTGTGGTAGGGGGGCAGAACGGGGCTCTTTGCCTGCCCAGAGATTTCAGAGCATCTTGGAAGTGGCACTGAAGTAAGTGTGTGGCAGATCATCTTCCTCTGTGCTGCATTAGCTGCTGAAAGAAATTGTACATGTTGTTTAATTAATTAAGTTTCCAAGCTGTGTAATAGCATGTTTGCTGGAGAGAAACTTTAATGGCACCACAAAGTGTCCTTGAGCAAATTAAAAAGATATTACTTTGAAAGGTAACTGCTCTGAGCCACACAGGGACTTCTGGGAAATGCCTGGGATGTCTCAGGCAGAAAGACATGTCTTTGTTATCAGGAGGATAGCCCGTGCTCCTGGGCGTCCACTGAGACAGGAAAGATCTGCCATTCCCAGGAGAATCTCACAATGTGGCTTCTGATGGGGAATTCTGCCCCAGCCCTCCAGAGGGCAAATGGGTGAAGTTCTGAGATCTGATGGCAATCCTGCCCACACCTGCAGGGAAACCCATCTATCACTGCCTTGTGGACCTGAACCCCACAAACCCAGTAAGGGAATTCCCACTGCTCCTAGTAGCTTTGGAGTGAGGAATAATTGCTTTGTTGCCACATTGAGGGCTTTTAGGGACAACAGACTGGGGTGGAGACTATAAAATGTCAGTCATGCATCCTATGTCTCCTTTCTTTCCATCTTTCTATGTTTTATTCCCATTTGATTTTCATTTTCTTTTGTCCCAAGTCCTTGTTTTCTGGTCACTTGACCTGCAAACCCCTCTGGTCAGTGGTGTGAAGGGAGGTTCTCAGACTGACTCCTCAGAGGTTGTGGACTTTTCACTCGTGGCACCAGGAGAGCTGCCGAGGCAGCCTGAGCCCCAACTTCTCTCACACCTGCATTCCGGCCACACTAGCACGGGGTGTGGGGCCTGACTTTGGATGTTCATTTGGATCTGGATTTGCCTGTGTAGAAAAGCACTTGGATCAGACCTTAGGTTCAAAACCCCCTGAGGATGAATCTGTAGCCAGCTCCCGGAGACAGAGGGGATTTGACTGAGGCACTGGGTACTTTGGATCAGCCCAGGGCTGGGGTGTGAACCTCCAGGAGAGGCTGGCAATGGGTGCTGGGGCAAACTAAAGCTCATTGCTTTCTGCTTGGCCCTCTGCTGCCTTTCTGGAGGCTGTTGTGCTGTAGCAGGGGCTGGAAAGGCAGGAGTGTCTTCACCTTGCAATCTGAGGGAGCTGGCGAGAGGTGAGAGCCGTGAGCTGGGGAAGCAGTGAGGGGACGAGGGTTGCGTTGGGCTTGCTCCATTATGAACAAATGCTCATTGGAAACCTTGCTTTTGGTTTGCATTTCCAGCTGTCCCTCTTGGCTGCTTCACTTGGCAAAGCTTTGGATTCTGTACCTTCTGTGTGAGTGCTGGTGGGAGGTTTCCTGCACGAGGCTGCTTTGCTCAGATGCCTCTGGGAGGTGCCCCCACTGCTGGGCCAGCCGTGCCCTCCCCTCGCTGCTGGGGGGAGTGTGGAAATCAAACACATGCCCAGGTAGGGCACGAATCCCAGGATGTCTCCATCCCGAGTTTTGTTTTGCTGCTGTTTTTTGTGCACTTTGCCAGGTGAATTCCCATTCCTGGTTGTCCTTCAGCAGGCGTGGTTCTGTCCTTCCGCGGCTTCCTCGCTGATGGGGAGGCCGTCGCAGGGCCTGCACCTCCTGGGGGATGCACATTTACTGCTGAAGTGTTTAGGATTTTAGAAATTACTCTCTGATTGTGCAGCTGACAAATTCCCCTAACACCAACACCTCTCCCCCTCCTTTCCTGCCCGCCGAATTTTCCTTTGATGAAAGCAAGCAGCACGTGTGCTCCCAGTGCTGGTGAAAGGGAATTTCCTAACTCAAGGGGAACTGTTAGGGCATGTGTGGGCCACCTTTATGAAAGGGAGTATGTTTGTAATAAAATTTTTCCTGTGTAGAGCAAGACTGTTTTGATCTAAAAGTTCAAGCTGCTTTTTGGCTTCCATGATGGCTCCCTGGAAAGTCTTGCCTTGGTTACGAAGTGTGATAAACCTGTGTGTACAGCAGTCCGGAGCAGAACTTAGAGGTTATTTAGCTGTAATTCAAAGGCTCAGGGGAAGACTGTTAATGCACTTGTGATCTTTCCACTGTGTGTGGGTGATCTTACTGATCAGTTCTGTATGCCCGAGAAGGACAAGGATGTTTGTGGTTTGTTGGTGCCGTCATTTTCACAGGATACAGGACAACTAGAGGCACTCTCTGGAGACGAGTGCACTGGACAGACATTCAGCATGTAATACAGTCGACTGCCATGGCAATAACACACCAGGCACCTTTCATGGTACATTCCAAGCTGCTGTGCTTTAAATATTAAAGCACAGAATTAGAATTGCTTTTTATTACCCCTGAAAAGGTTTTGGTAGAAAATTATACAAAATTGGAATAAAATACTTTCCTATTCTTTGATAGAGGGGTGGAAAGGAATCAAAACTCTAGTTTTATTTTGAAAGAAATCATTCCTTTTGTGTTTGATTTTTTGTTTTCTTACTTTGGTTTTTCTTGAATGTTCTGTTCCACCACCCCCAGCATTTTTTAATTCATTGTGCAGTTGCATGAATAAAGCTTAGTGTCTTAATAAGGATATTTTCTTTTGTATTTTCTTTTCCCCACTCTTTTGGGGAAAATCCCCCAAACTAAAAAAACCCATTCTGCAAAAAATTTCCAAAGCAAAACTGAGGAGAAAAAGGCAACAGTGTAATTTTGCCACTCTGTACTTTGCCAAAATTGGAGAGGCTTGGAAAGATAGAAAAATAAACGGGAGGAGGAGGGGGACAATAAAGAGGAAGAAAATCGATCTCCTTACTCCCATTTTTGTATGTAGGAGTAGAAAAGAGAAGGAAGCTTTGACAGTTTTCATTATACAATTTTCATTATAGCAATGTTAACTTCCCCTCTCCTCCCGTCTCCCCGTGTGCTTTTCATATGTTTTGTATTCAGGATGCTCCCAGGGAGGAAGGCTGGAAGACAAGAGCAGGGTGTGAGTTTCAGCGAGCTCTAATGAGAAGCACCTTGGGTGTTTTTGCCTCCTGGTAGAGCAGCTTGCTGTGGGCCTTTGCTGGGGCTCCTCCTGCGCCTGGCAGCGCCGAGGGGGAGCGGAGCATCCCGGCCGGTGACGCCGTCGGGGAACATGCTGTTTGGATTTCATCTGTATGCTGGACCTGACTGACAAACAGTGGTTAACCAGAGCTAAAGAGAGGATTGCAGGCATAGTTGAGCTAAAGGAGAAACAATGTGAATCTGATTTGACTGGGTTGCTAATTACAAGGGGTATTTTTTAATCTCTTTCTGAATCTTTGCGGGGTGGAGGGGTGTAAAAGTTGGGTGAAGAGTTTCTGTAAGAAGAAAAGTCCCTGCTGCTCAGGGCTGTTTGTTCACTGTTGCAAAATGTGGGAAGGGTTCAAGATGCAAGTGGATTGCTTGGTGCCAAAGAGATGGTCTAAATGTTCACTGTTTGGAACCTGACAGCACTCCTGCTACAAGGTCTTACTATATTTTGTGATATAATCTACACCCCAGACTGTTAAGGATTTCCTTATAATACGTGGGTTAGCGAGAAGAGATTTGTTGTCTCTTGCAGCAGGAGAAGCACTAGTGAGAATGGCGGGTCCCTGCTGAGCTCCCTGCCCAGTGTTTTTCAATTTAATACACTCATAATGTGAAAAGTAAATTAAGTCTAAATAGGGAGAACAAGAAATAGGTTGATCTAGGTTCTGTCCATCTCTTACCCACAAGATTTGCTTGACGTGTACTAAGCTGTGACCGAGCAAGCTGCACATCTCTTAGGGAACTCTTATTCAAGAAATGAGTTCCCCATTTTCTTTTTTTCTTTGTTTTTCCTGTCTCTGTAGGAAGAGTGATTTTCCTCAATTTTGTTTTGTTTTGGAAATGTGGTAGAGCTATACCTTGTGACAAATTCTTGAGGATTTATAATCTGAACTGGATTGCATTCAACAAAACCCAATATTTTTTTTTAAGCAGGTTTAGTTTCATGATCTGCTTGACTGTATTTGTCCAGTTGGTTTTCTGCTGTGTAATTTGGATAGTAACAGTTGCCATCGTGTATGGTTTTGATCCATGAGAGGCTATTTCTTGTTTGATCCTACTGATTTCAGGAAAGAGAACTCATGTTGCCAGCTTCTTGTAATGAAAGCTGGGGAAACAGAGTCCAAATAGATTGGCTAAGCAAATTCCTTTGGCCTAGCAACAGTTTGTTTCACCTCGTTAATTGGATGAAAATGGCTTCTGGAATTAGTTCTGCAGAGAAATGCTTCTTTACAGATGCAACACTTACTCTCTGATTGTCTTGCAGTCTGGTTTCAGCAAACATTCTATTTTTCTACCTCCAGCAAACTTTTTTTTTTTTTTGTGAGGAATATAATTTGCCAGGAGACGTAAGCAAGGGGAAGGTGAAAGGAAAATCAGCACAACCCAAGCAGTGTCCGGGTGTGGACATCTGTGTGCCACGTTTTGTTCTGGTGTAGGTACTGAAACCAAGGTCTGGATTCAGTGTTGCTCTCGTGACACCAGTTCTGCTGGCATCTGCTTTGGTTTGGGGTGATTTACTATGTGGTGTATTTGTAAGCAGGGTATGCCAAAATTAGAACCATTTATCTGCCTGCCTTTTCCATCCCTCAAATGTACCACTTTCAGCAACAACAGGGCCTTGATCAAAACCAGTTCTGACTTTTGCCCTTTTCTGGTAAGAAGAGCAGAAGAGCAGGGTGAATCTTTGCTGTTTCGGGTCCTTTATCTCTCTTTGGTTGTGTCTTTTTCTGGGATGGCTTCGTTTTGCAGATTGGAATTTGGAAAGGCAGAGTTGACTTTTTCCGTGCCAGGAACTGGCAGGACAGTCCCAGAGAGAGCTGTTCTACTGTGACATAGCTGAGTTGGGTGCACAGCCAGTCCATGCAGGCTCAGGGGGTGTGGGTGAGGAAGAAAGAGATGGACTTATTTTGTCCTCCTGAACAAAACCCCAAAAGCAGGGGCACTTATGCCACAGAGAGGTGAGGTGTTGTGGTAAGTTGTCATCCTCTTGGGTTGAACTGCACGTGACTACACCATGGAAATCAGCCTTGTCAGGGACTAAATGTGCGCCTCACTAACTTACAGTCTATTCAGACTGACAGGGTTTTCCCAGTTTATTAGGCTCATTTGAAGAGGAAGCTGGATGCATTTTGCTTGCACAGCTTTTTGGACACCTCTGTGATCTTCAGCCACGCTCTTAAAACTTAAAAGCAAATTCTCATTTAATATAGGGCTTGCTTTTCCTTTCCCTAGTGAGTGAGTACAGTACAGTACCCAGCTATCTTGGACTCTGAGGCTGCCTTGTCATTTCCCACAGATGTGAGGATTGCGCAGTGTGCCCTTCCCTCAAGCCCCAACAGCAGCTGCTCACTTCTTCTGACCTCCTGTGCCATAAGCTTCCTGCGTGGACCTGTGAGCCACCCACCCAAGTTCCCCTTTGGACCTGTGAGCCACCATCCCACCCATCAGGAGAAAAGGCGGCCGTCCGCCGAGGAGGTGGGATCTAACAGAGCAGTGTTTTCAGATGAGTCCCACTAGAAGGCACCCCTGCCTTAACAAGGGGCAAAAGATGGTAAGTTCCTCAGGGAAGGCTTTTTATGACACGTAGAAGAATGGGATAGTGGGTCAAATCTGTGCTCTTGGACGCTGCTGCTGGACAGATGGTAAAATGTTCTGTTTTGCTTCTTGTGCTTAGGAGAAAGTGAGATAAATATCTACTGCTTTGGAGGGGTGTGGTGGGCAGGGATGGAGTAGAGGAGAAGGCTTCTGCACCTTTACCCATCTAAAGTCTGCATGACAGCAGCAATAATCTGACCCTAAATTCTGGAGTAAAATTCCCAAAGACTCAAGGTGGGTTATTTTGGACTGCTTACTTACTCTGTCTGCAGAGGAGATTATCTGAATAGATCTGTCCAGACATTTCTGGAGTTTCTCTTTCCCTGGCTGTGCCATGCTCAGTGCTCAGCTTGGCTGTTCACAGCTGACTAAATCCTTTTAAGAATGAGTCACTCCTAAATGAGAGGTGACAATGGATATGCAGACAGCGAGAAGTCGAGAGTGAGATAATGAATATTAGAGAAAGGCTAAACTAAATAGGGAATGAGCAGTATAAACTTGCTGCCCTTATAAATAGCACTGCACTCAAAGGATGGGTTTTATTTAGAAATGTAGTTCCCAGGGAGAATTTAGATTTCCTGATCCATAAGTTTACATCTGTGATCCAAGCCCTGCCTTGCCAGCCCTTAAAAGAGAAACAGGTTGGCACAGGTTAATATCCATCAGGGAGATTCCCAAGACAACATCCCCCTCCATGTTCATTTAAGATGTGGCATTAATGCCTGATGAAATGATGCTCTTCCCTGTCAGTCAGCCTTGCTGGACTGTGGAGCAGAAGGAAGTGGATGGGATGTGATTACTTGTCCCAGGCTCTCAGCATTACATTTGGTGTGGTGAAATCCCTTGTTGGCTTATGGCTACACAGAGCACTCCTGCTGTGTGTTCTGGCCACTGGAACAGGGCAGCAGTGTCTGGTTTGTTGTGGACGTGACTGTCCCTCAGCAGAGACATCAGTCACCCTAGAATTTGTTTTATACATTGGTTTGGGGTGGGCACTGGCACAAGGTCATTGCCTAAGGCAGAGATTTGCAAAGAGCTGGAGGGAGTTAATTGTCCAAATCCCATTAAAGTGCAATATAATTATAAAATCCCATTAAAATGCCATATAATTACATAGCTTTATTTTATTTTAGTTATTTATATTTTGTGCAATGCACAGTGATTTTTGTGCGTGCATGTCTGTTAGAAGCATGCAGCAAGACTAATGTCCCTCCTGGTGCTGAAAATTAACCATTTGCTTTTTCTAATTTAACAGTGTAAAAAGGAATTGTTTGACTATCTAAGAAATATGGTATCTCAAAACTTCATTTATCTCTACTTACATTAAACATCTTTGACACGACTAAAAAGAAACGTTACTGCTTTTGTCTTAAAATAAGCAAATCAGACTGTGAGGCAGCCAGGAATCCTGCAGTAAAATGAGAAAAGGACCTTATGGATGAAATTGTGGCAGGGAAGTGGAAGATTATCTAGTGGAGTTGTCATATGAGCTTCCTGTGGCTTTCACTCATAATTGAATTAAATGTAATTTAGCTGTACATGCATAACACAAGCAGAAGGGCATCTGAACATTGTCTAGTAGCTATGGGAAAAGCAGTGAAAGAACTGAGAGAATTTTGCCCATTAATAAATAAAATGGCCTGTAGGGATTGAGTTTTTTAATTCTTCTCTGTGGAAATCTGAAGCCAAAAGCAAAAGAGTGGTGGGAGGGAAAGAGGTTACTTGTGTGTGTAAAAGTCATTGGGACCTCAGGGGATAATTTGGGCTAAAGGTTATCCTGGGGCAATTTTTGGATCTTTGGTGCCAAACCAGGACTTCACAACACTGAAATATCAGCATCCCAGAACATCTTCCCTTTGAGAAGTGATTCATTGTGACAGCTGGGATTTTCTGTTTGGGTTTGTTTGGTTGTTTTTTCTTTTTGGAAGTGGTATTTTTATCTCTATTTTTGCTTAGTTTAGAAAAAAGGGTGCTGCTGGTAAGGAAGAACTTGAACTGATGCAAGGGCAGCAAGAGAGGGTTGTCCCCATTATAAAAAACAGGGGGTTGTGGCATGAAGGCTTATTAGTTTAGGAAAACATTTGGTATTAAAAAGGTAATTTCCTTTGCTGATAATGGTGTTTTATCTCAGTGAATGTAGAGCTTTGGAGTTACGTGAATCTTATCGATAGTGACTTAGACTAAATTCTGATCTGTGCTTGGATTATCTTCAGACATTTTTTTTAGTTTATTCATCTCAAATGCATCCAGAGTATATGGAGAGGCTGCTGCTGGTCTTGTTTGTTGTTTTTTGTTTGAAGCCTAGGTACAAATAAAGTTCTTCTATCCAGGTCTCCTCTGTCTTCTGTCTCAGCTCCCTGCATCATCTTTCCTGGAGAGCAATGAAAGTTGTCAAATCTCATTTTACCTCACTTCTCTTGGTACTGCATACATCACCTCTGAAGGTCTGTCCACTGACCTTCACCTTCTCCCTCCTGTCAGACACGAACTGCTCATCTTTCTTTCCCTGATTCCTACCTTCACACTCTCCTGAAGCTGCTTCCAGCCATCCTGCCGGACATTAGGCACTAGCTCATCCACTCTGGAAGTCAGTGGCAGCTGGGAGGGTGTGAGGAGCCCACTTCACTCCCGTTATCCTCCTTGCAGTAACCATACAGGCTCTTTAGCCTCTTGGGGGGTCTTTGACCATTGACCATTGGACTTTGACTCTCATAGGGCAGGCTGTGCCTCCAAGATCCCCAGTAAAACTTTGTTGTCTTCCTTCTTATCCTTCCTCAAAACTCGGTTATTAAAGACCATTCTTTTGCTTCTTTTGGCAGTGTTCAGCACTGCTCCCATTTAGACCCAAATCCTCCTGTTATTTCCTTATGCATCCTTAGCTGTACCCACATGTTCCTCCTTCAAGCTCACTGCAAGAGGCTGCTTGTGCTCATTTGGTCCTCGAGCCCTGACCTGGGAGGTGGGTCTTGCAGGCCCCCCTGCAGTACTGATGATAAGGTTTATTTTAGAGTTGGCTGTCAGAGGCAGTGAAGTCTTCAGTTATTAAGGACACTCAGCTAAATGCTGGTTCCTTCTGTGCAGCTTTTTTGGAATAGGCACTTGCTGCTGTTGGATCACACTTGCGTGTTCTGCACTGTTAATTTCCCCGTGCTACTATCAATCTTTTAATATTAAGAAACATTAAAAATCAAGTCATTTTTCAGATCACCTCTGTAAAATTACTGAGCAAATGTGAGCTACAAATGGTATAAATGGGCAGAAGTGCCCTGTATCCCTTTATCATGGTTTGACATTGGGACTGGGGGACAGCTCACAGGACATCTCACTGATGCAAAAGTGACCTGAGATATAGAGGCAGAGGAAACTTCTTACTGTGTGGAACATGCCCCACTAGTGCCATTGTCCCTTCTAGGTCTTGCTGAATCACAAAACAAGGAAACATGAGGCAGGGGAGAAGAGGTGGATGCCTGTGAAGTCAAAGCATATGGCAGGGTTTCTGTGAATTTCTATAAATATTAGTGCCAGCTGCTTCTGCTGTGTGTTTCAGTTCCTTCAGGAGAGGGGCAGCAGCACTGGGGCAGGACAGAGAGGCTTGTGTAGGACCATACCAGTCTTTTCACACTCTTTTTTCCTTGTTTTGTACCTAAGGATTTGGACATATATGACACATGGCAGGTGAGTCCACAATGTCTGAGCATGAAAGAGGAGCCTTTGTTTATTTTTACCTGATTGAAGCAGTCCCTCAAGCAAACCAAAAAGCCACCCACCCACTTTTGATTCATTGATGTAGAATATTCTTCTTCACACGCTGCCAGCACCCACTGTATACAAGGCTGCAGTTCATCTGCTGCACGAGAACAACACAGTCCCAGTCTTGGCAGCATTCAATCCATCGTGTCCATATGTCTTGAGCCAACTGCTGACATAAGGTGCTTTCCACTCCTTTCATTGCCCTTTGTAAAATATTCTTGAACTTCTTCAGAAACCTGATAAAACAAATATCCTCTGCACTGTGCTTGGAAGCACAGAGTTGGGCTGCTTTGACCGGGAGCACGTGGGTGATGACCTGGAATGTGTGTGCATCCTGTCTGACCTGGCCAGATACAAAAAAGGTAATCTGTCTGTAGCTAGATATGCTGAGCTACATGTAAAATTAGGGTAGTCCAATGCCCAGACTAAAACAGTGGACTTGGGCAGTGCACTGGAGAGCAGGATTGCTCTCAGAGTCTGCCCAGCCTGCAGACCCGTCCTTTATAATAAGGTTGATCCAACTTGAACAGTTCTGCAGGCCGTGGAGTGGCACTGACACTGCAGGGACCTGGATGTCCACCATGTGAACCCTTGTATTTTCTTACCCCTTCTTCGTTGCTCATCTTCAAAACCTTATTATTAATATTTTTGTTTGGTTAAGATGCAGCAACCAAGTGATAAGCTGTTCAAAATATTTAATTATGCACCTCTTAATCTGGATTTGCACATTTTTCTATGTTCTTACATGACAGGGAATTCAGATTTTGGAATATTTGTGCTTAGACAGCAGCCAGTATTGCATCTAAGTTCTGTTTAATCTCCCCCACGTGGTGAAGAGCAAAAGGCCAGGGCTGTGCTGCCCAGTGGCATAAGAAAGGTCCTGTCCTGCTTGGAGGTGATTAGAAAGTCCTGCTGTTGTCAGCGTTTGAAGAGAACTGTTGCCAGGCTGCTTGACTAGTCAATACTGAATGCTCATTAATCTGTTTTCTGCTTCTTGGTGACAGTTGTTTGATAGCCTGATCAATTTTATGATTGCCATTTGTGTGATGGCTTCCTGCTGCTTTACTCTGTCGTTTTGTTTTAAGACAGAGCAGAGCAAAAATCTGAGAGCCTGTGTTTTCCTGAGCTTGGGGGACGAGGTGGAAATGCCACCAATTTTTTTTTTTTTTTTTTTAATTTGCATCAGTTTTCAAGATCAAAATCTCTTGCAGTGTTTTCTGTGACAACCCCGAAAGTATAAATATAGAAATCACAGACAGTTCCCTGGAGACTGAAAGCCTAATATGTGAATAATCTCACCTCCTACTTCATAACAATATCATAGGGGAAAAAAAGGTGTATTATGCATACCCACAGGTCTGCTTCAGCTGTGTCTAGTCTGTTGTGTGAAGTGTGTGTGTAAATATTTGAAGGGTAGATCTCAAGTCCCCCATTGTGGGAGAGACTACACAAATAAGGTGATATAACTTTGTGCTAGCACTGGGTAAGGTTTGGAATTTGCCCTATATCCAGGAGCCAAAGCACACTGGTTCTGGGCTTACAGCTCCTGCAGTTAATGCAAGGTGTGGGTCCCACCAGAGCTCAGCAGCATTGTGGTGTTTCATGTGCCCATAACTATGCAGTCCACTTAAAAGCACAAGTTTTTGAATCAACTAATATTTAAAATGACAACCTAGTTCTGCTTTGTTCTCAGCAAGCATCTCTGGATTGTGACATCAGTCTGAAAGTGTCAAAATCCAGCTAGATTGCCAAATTATTAAAGTAATTATGGAATTGAAGGGGAGGATTCCCTCTGACATCCCCTGCTGGCACAAACCTCTCCCATGTGTGCTTAAGGTAAAGGGAAAATAAATGCAACCAAATGCCTTTTAGAGTCATTCCTAATTTTCTGGCGCTGCTTTTCCATCCAGTACAGACAGGACTTTGCGAGAGGCTTCCTGAACAGCACTGGATGTGTTGCTGTGTGTAGGAATTTTATAAGAACTATCTGCATCTGTGTAACAGCATTTCAGAAAGTATCTCGCTTAGATCAATTCAAATGCTGCTGAAATAAATGGATGCACCAGTCAGACAGTGATTCATTGACAGGGCAAATCAACTCCACGTCTGCTGAACTGCAGATTACTCCAGTATTGCTTTCTCAGCGCTGCACTCCAACAGGAAAGCTGAAACAGAAGGTTGGTCAAACAGCACAGGAGTTTTTCCTGTGGAAAGCAGTAGCTGCCAAGGCTTAACTGGTGAGAAAGGTTTTTTTTATAGGTGGAAACCTAAAGAGGCACAGCTACCTCTTGTATTTTGGATTCTGACTAACTTTGAATGCTTTTGTGATGGAGAAGTTATCAGCTTTGCACAAGAAATCAAACTTCTGGGTTTCTGGGAGGAGGAAAAAGAGAATTTATCAAGACTGTGAGATGTAATACAGAGACAGCCTAAGCGCTTTAGATCTGAGTCTTTAGATCTGTAGATGTTGGAAGGCTGAGCAACCTCTGAGATCAGAAGTCATGCCTGAAGAACACATCACTCTTCTAGTGCATTTGTCGTCAGCTTATCTCAAAGTGCTTTATAAATGAGACCACTTTCCTAATTTCCCCTTCACAGCTGAGGAAACAGGGACAGAGAATGACGTGGAGAAGAGACAGATAAGGGTGGAGCCAGGACCTGAAGTCATCTATCCTGAGATGCAGGAGGAAAGTTGTCCTTGGGATCTCCCTGCCCTTGAGGGCCATGTTCTGTAGCTATGGAAATGGTTGAGTAAAGATGTTGGAGAAGTAGTTGTGGTCTGTACCTGTTTGCTGGCTCTGTTCAGCCCCTCTGCTGTGCAGTCCTCCAAAATTTTACCAATACATCAGAGGCTGAATGGTTTTCTGATTCCCTTACTAGCAGGTATTTAGTATAGAATAGAATAGAATCATAGCTTACTCTGTCACCTTTAGAGAGACCTCAGGTTCTTTTCATGGCTCTCTAGAGCAGCCAAAATCCCTGACTGCCTTGCAGTGTAGCTGCGAGTAGTGTTTTAACACTCTGTACTCTTCTGGAGGTGTTTTTCCTCATGATCCAACCTTCAGGGGGATGTCCTCTGGTCTCACTTTCATATGTGGAGGCATGGGACTGAGGAATTGTGGAACAAGACAGGAGAGCTGATCTCCTGCAAAGTTTGGGTTCCAGTTTGTGCAAGAAGTCCCAGAACTGAATCCATCTGTCTTGCCACCCAGCCCAGCCCAACCCAACCAAACCATCACTTGGCACCATAAGCCTCCTTGGTTCTGCTCCCTTGATTCATGGCCCTGCCCCTCTAGTCTGGGATTTAGTGATGTAATTTCAAAAAGTTTTGATTGATAGAAAACCAGAAAGTGATTAGAAGATCCTGCAATGTGTTAACAAATCGTTCACTGATGAATGTTGATTTATCTGCGATGTAAATCACCATAAATGAAATGCTCTGATTTATCCATCTTTACTTCATACTTGTAGCAGGAGGGACTGATTTAGTGATGCTGAGCCCAGCCATTAATGTACCATGTTCATAAATCGCGGTGTGCATGTGTTAAACTGGGATTTATAAATCCCAGTTGCACTTTCTGACTTCACCCCATAGCTGTAATGTTGGGCACCTTGAAAGTTTGATCAGCTGTGAGAAGCATGGCCGGGCAGAGGACACTATTGACACGACCTTACCTGGGATTTCCTCTCTTGGAGCCTGGGGATGCTCTGTACTTTTGAATTTGGACATCAGATCAATAATATTTTGCTTTCCCTTTCTCACTCCAAGTCAGCAGAAAGAAGAGGATGGATGGGAGATTCCTTTCTGATGGACACATGGGGGAGAAGGGAGGGAGTGGGGCTTTATGCATCTGTCTTTGGTAATGGCTGGTATGTTTATTGCCTGCTTTATGTTTAGTGGAGTCCCAGGAGATCAGTGTGGGGAAGAGGGAGACAGGATTTAAAGTGAGAAGGAATTGCTACCGTCCTTCAAGCTGACTTCCTGAATTATTCAAGATGTGGTGTTTTGCCTTGTAATTCTCACAGTGAGGCTAATAGCTTTCTACCTGGACCCAGCAACTTTGCAGAGATCCAAGCATCCTCCCCTACCCTCACCCCAAAATTTTACTTTCAAGTCTGTGCTGCAGAGAATAAGTTTTGTGAGGTATGAAATACAGCTGTGCCTTTGCCCTGCAAAGCTGTGAGCCTACCACCTTTGTAAATATTTATTTTACAGCACTACTGGGCTGTAGGGAACCAGAACTGGCCAGCTCTGTGTTAAAGATTTGTAATTCATGTTTTTCCACCAGGATATCCAAGGTGCAAGAGTTTTTTTGTATGTAGCAGTTGCTTTTAAATGGAATTACTTATTTCATAATTGCAGGTAGGCATTGCTATGCTCTTAAATGGAAGATGGCTTTGGCTGCTGGAACAAAAGAGAATTTTAATTAGATTAGGAATTAAACCAAACTACCCCCACCACACTTTTCCCAATGCTAGGTAATGCCAGATGAGGCTTAATTATAATTATAGTGTTGTGAGTGTTAAAGCTTTCTAATGCACATAATGATGCTTTAAAAATGACCTCCTGCACACTGAGATTTATCAAGTTACTGTCATTGCTGTAAATCTCGATTAACTGATCACAAACAGACCTTCAGGATGGTTGAGGAAACTATCTGAATTGAGTGTTCTCCTGAAACCTGTATCTGGACAGGTTGACTTGAGTTTCTGTGACTTAAGGACCCAGTTTCTCCCTGGCCTGTGGTGTGATCCTGCGTGTGTGACACCCAGCAGCAGGGGTGGCTGTGCAGGCCCTCACAGGGTGGGAATACAGACCAACATTCCCTTCCCCTCAACAGGAGTGTTCGTGCCAAAAGGATCCCAAACTGTTTGCCTGTTTCTGGGACTTGGTGCTGGCTCTCCCCCCAGCCAGGCACGGCAGCCTCGCCCTGGGTAAGGTTTGCCGGGGTCTCTGAAGCAGGGAGGACCTTTCCGGGGTCTCTGAAGCAGGGAGGACCTTTCCTGGGTCTCAGGGTTAGTGGTCAGGCTCTCTGCTGCTCTGGGACTGGCCAAACAGCTTCCAGATTGCAGAGGGCCAGTGCAAACCCAGGCAGAAAATTTTGTTAATTAAAGGCTAAAGAGCTAAAAAATTGTGGTTATAAGAAAGCTTTCTGTGAACAATAAACTGTCTGTCACTGAACACTGTTGCCATTTCTAGCATTTGCTGGGAACATCCAGTGCCGCAGAGAAATATTAATTCTCCTTTTTTTCCCCTCCAATTATCATCATCACTGCAAGTAGCACTGTTTACTGTTCTGCTTTTGTCTTTAGAACTGATAACTCTCTTGTTTAACAACTGTAGGGAAATCTGGGACAGTCCCACTTTTACTTAGTGACACTCGGAGCATTAAATGTTGCAATGAAATCCCGGTTTTCATGAAATCAATAGCAAAATTTTTCCTGAAATCAGAAGAGGCAATGCATATCTATGGATGCTTTCAGTTTTTCCTGGAAAAGCCAAACTTGAGCGTAATCTGATCTCAGCTGATGTAATTTAAATTGAATAATTATTATACAGTGGTTCTGAGATCCCAGAGCAGGTAAGATCATCATGCTGCACAAGGTGGGATGGAGCAGCAGACTCTGCTTCACAGACTTTATGATCCAAAGTCACAAGTCAGGAGGGTGCTTAATGTGGAACAGACTTCTGAGCTCATGAATAGCTCCTGTGACTTCAGTGAGAGGACTCACATGCCTAAACTTCAGTGAGTGCTGAAATACCCAAGCAATGTCTGTATTAGGACCTAATACACAGAGAGTCTTTCTTGAATTTTAGGTTTCTCTGCCTGGCAGCCCTGACCTTCTGCAAGCCTGTGGTGGGCTGATAACTGTGTTTTTTCAGATAGTCCCAGCCAGTGCAGTTTTAATCTAGCAATGATTATGGCTTGAAAATTCAAAGTACAGTAGATCCTTAAACTGCATGGATTGTGCTTCCCTACTTGTGGGAATTTAAAGGGAGAATGCTGTTGAGAAGAGCACTATGCATGACTGTAAAATGTAGCTATAGCACAATAAACCTTGATCACTTACTAACATATCTAGCAAAAACAGAGCAGAGTGGAGAATCTGGTAGAACCTTACAGAAGTGCCCAGGGCACGTCGGGGTGTGTGGGGCTGCTCTCTGCCTCGTGCCCTGCCACCTCTCAGGAGTCACCTGCTTGTGTCTGGGGAGGCAGAGGCGAAGCAGCGTGTGCAGAGAAGATGGATGCTCTCTTCTAGAGAGCCTTTTTAATGTTTTCCTTCATTTCTTCTTGTTTTGTTGCTTAGATCAGTGTTGAGATCAAAGGCATTCCGATGGGACTGACAAACAACTTTTTTTCTGTGGGAAAGAAGAAAGAGAAATCCAATAAGTTGTTTTGCACAGCCTTCTACTGTACCATCCCTGTTAATTAAGTTTGCTCCTGTGATTAAAATAGATGTTGGTCATATTTTTGCAAACTGGAAAGAACACTGCCTCCTTCAAGTGAGAGCTGGGTCTTTGGGGCTCTTCCAGGCAGCATCTCCTAAGCAGTCTCACCTATGGCTGGATCAAGATGTTTATCATTAGTTTTGCTCTGTCAGTCCTGAGAGACCCAGTTGCTGATTCTCTGGTGACATCACTGTGCCTCTGAAAAACTCCTCAGTTCTGAGCTAACCTCCATTTTACTGGGTTGGTTGTTCTTTGATAATTCCTTGAAACCTCTCTCTGCTGGGAGGCCGATGTGCTGCGCAGACAGGAACTAACTGAGGCTTAGTTGCTTCAGCTCCCCGTCCTCTCATCTCCTTTTCTGGTGTGCTTCCAGTAACAGGGGTTGTAAGTGGTGTAGGACAGGGGCAGGCGTCCTTCCTGCTTTTCAGTGCAGAATGGTGGTCTGATCCCTCAGTGAGTGCCTGGAAACTAACATAGTGATTAATTCCTTCTTGCGTAGTAGTAGGAATGAGTTACAGGTACCTTTGGAGCATCTGTTCCATTGCTGACCAGTGTGCTTTGAAAATGTATGGGTGGAAGTGTAATGATAAACCTTCCTCAGTCAGCTGGGTTCTAGCTGAGAACCAGCTGTGTACAAGGAACCCTTTTGTCCATGAGAACTGCAAGCATTTGTGCCTGTATGTGCATGTGCTGTGCTCCAGCTATATTGAGATTAAATTCTCCTTGGGGAAGGACTTTCTGCATTTCATATCTCTTGGGCCATAGATTGCAAATGTTGATGGAGAGGGTTTGTTGGGGAAAAAAACAAGCATAATTCCTTGGAAAAGTTATAACTAGAGATGGAAGCTTTTCTATTCCTTTCTGATTCCTGCAAATTCTAGGTACAGAGACTAATAGGAGTCCATAAAAGCTTGACTGCTTTTCCTCTTTAACAGTTTTCTTCACTGCAAGAGAGTGTTTTGGGTAGAATTATTCCAAAAGCTTTTACAGAGAGTTTCCTGATGCCTCCCTGTAGATGTGTTACAGGAAAATCCCAACTGGCAATTCATGCTGGAGAGCAAGTATGGGGCAAGTGTCTGTGTTTGTGATGGAGGGGCACAAATGATCAGGGAGCCTGAATTCACTGAGAGGCCATTTTTCTCCTCCTTGCACAGCTTGCTGCATTTGTGGCCTAGTTTTAATGAGAGATTTTTGACAGCAGTGGTGAATATTGATATTTTTCTCTATAGCTTTTTCTTTTTTCCTTCTTTGGCTTTGAGCTGAGCACCCAGCATAGTGAGGAAGCTCAGGGGTGTCTGGTTCAGTCCTGCTGACTGCAGGTACCGTGTCCTAGAATCTGCTTTATAAACACCCAAAGAGGGTTTTGGGGTTTCTTTCCACCATTGTTTCAGTTGAAAAGTAGCTTCTGCCTCATCCTCCTGGTAATAGAAATATTATAATATCCAGTTCAAATTTGCCCATGGCCTTTTAATTCTTTGTTTATTTCTAGTCACTGATCCTGACTAGCTATTTTTCTTCCTGGATGTTTGCCTTTGAGTTATTTCTGGATTGCAGTGATGACCCCTCTCAGCCTCTGCTTGGTTAAGCTAAAAAAAGCTGGTTACTCCGGTCTCTCTTAGAGGAGTCTGCCTTATTCTGATTATCCTACCAGTCTTTGTTAGTCTCTGGCTTATTTTTACAGCACTCACATACTGGAGATCAGTATGTGTGTGTTGAAGAGGGGCCCACACAACACCCTTTGTGTTCTGGCTGGTTCCCCCAGGTTCTGGACTGTTTAAAATGGCTTTGCTCATGACAAGAGTCACATGTTATTTTCAGTAAATACATGTTTTTGTTTTTAAACCTGAAACCCAGCCACCATTCACTGAATGCAAAAGCACATTCTTGTCTGTGCAGAGTAAGGAATGATATGTAATTCTTTGAAAAGCTATAGGAGGGAATATTTGTTGGGACAGTCTGGTGAAAGTATTTAAATAGTTTGATTCCCTTGCTCTGTGAGAGAAGGACAGTTATTGCCATCAGTCCTTCATACTTGCCTGCTCTGCTTTAAGTTTCAGTCTCTGCTTATCTAGGCAGGATCCTCTTTTGTAGTAATGAGTGGGACATTTAAATACAGTATTTATGAGCTTTGTCTGAATTCTGATTATTTGCAAATCACAGCAAAAGCTCCCAAACCTGATGCAACATTGTCCATATCAGAACAAGATTTGCCAGGCAGCCCAGGTGCTGCACAGGGTGGCCACCGTGAGCCTGCTGCAGTGAGGTGTGAGAAAATCTGTCCCTGGTCTGCAAAAATTAGTGAGTAGAGTTATTGTGCCCTTTGAAGGTACGGGAGGTGCAAGTTGCAAGTAAGAGCTTCGGTGTATTTGGAAGCCATAGGTCAAAATTTCAGTCAGGGTAACAGAAGAATTGATGGCACTGTGTGGCTTTCTGCCAGCTGAAGATCGGGCCTAATATTTGTTTTCCTAAGTAAAAGGGTCCACTCAATCAGGCAGCCTGCCTGGAGAACAAAGCACTGAGACAGATTTTAATTGCCCAGTGGCCATTCTTTCAGCACAGATATGTGCTTATGTGCCAGAATAATTTGGGTTTGTGTCTGACACAGGAGATCTGACTTATGGAGGGACTTCAGTCTGGGCTGTTATTCTGGGAGCACTGAGGAAATGAGGGCACATCTTCCCTGCCCTTAGTGTTCAGCTGAAGACACCTTTCAAGTAGGAGTTGGTTTTTGTTGATGGCCAGAGAGGTGAATGACGTTTAAGCCCTCTTTTAAAGTGAAGTGAGAGGGGAAGGAAGAGAGAGAGAAGAAGGGACAGAAAGGTCCTGAAGGGTTTTCTTCAGCCTGGCTTAATTTGGAGGTGACACTTCATATGTCAATTTAAATTAAGCCATTTCAAAGAGCATCCACCCCAGAGCCTCTCATGCACTCTTAAGACAGCAAGTGTGGGGCATGTTGGGTGACTAACACATTTGAGGACAGAGAGGGAGGGAGCTGAGATGAGGTGTTTCATGGCAGGGCTGCTTTGTCCCCTGACATGTATGATCTCATGTAATTACTGGGATGTAGTTCACCCCTGTTTTCTTTATCACACGTTTGGGCCCTGTGTTCTGGTGTGTTAAGTCCAGGTGTCTGGTACTTATGTCATGGTTTTCTGGAGCCCTCCCGATCTGGATAAGGTTTAAATATGAATCTTGTCAGGGTGTTGAACGGTTAATGTTCTAGAAAGCTAACACCTGCATCTGCAGCCTTGTCCCCTCCTATGCAGCTGAATAGCATGTCGTGATGGCAGGGAAATAATTCAGTAAAACCAGGCCCTGCTCCGTGGGCAGTGAATAAGCTCAAGTGAAGTAGAGGTCACTCATGTTAATCTGAAGCAAATAGGATTGTGGGACTGGGGGAAGAGGGTGAACCTCCTTTTATGTACAAATTCTATAGCTCAGAGGCTTAGGAAACTCTTGATAGTAAACATTTGCAAAGAATCCATGCCATTAACCTTTTCCAAGAGGAGAGACGAATGGTTTTCCTGCTTCATTTTGAGCAGATCTCGCATTTTGGTACATATGCAGATTGTGCTGGGTGGCAGTGTCTCATACAAATCAGCCTGAAATGCAGAGGCAGCCATGCAAGCAAAATGGCTTTCCTTTCCCTGCAGCTGCAGCGAGAGTTCTAGCACAGGGGAACCAGACAGGGAGAGAGCCTGATTTGTAAGGAAGCATCAGGAAGAGAGAAGAAAAACAGAAATCCTCCTAAAATGCTGTCTGAGTAGCGGAAAGCTTTGCATCCATGGTACAGTGCTGCCCTGTATTTTTTGGTGACCAGAGGAGCATCCAGCACTGTTTTGTTTTGCTTCGGGTTTTGGAGCATCCTTATCCTGACTTCTCAAGTCATGGAAATCTATGAGCAGCTAGTGGCTGTGCGGAACTGGGAAGAAGAGATGAACAGTAACCTTTTTGAGATCAGGACCAAAATGGGCATGGAAGTTAGTACAGATATGAAACACAAGCAGGCAGCTTTGCAGGAATATTGACTGGCTGTTGTCAAGACAGTGCATGAAGGCTGGACATTACATTGTGCTGCTGATATTCTCTGTCCCAGATCCTTTGTGGATCTATGAAACAGCCTTTTCCATGCTGTTTATCAGTAGTTACTGATATGCCTGTATAGCATCATCCCAATTACAAATCTAATGTGTCTCCAACCCCTTTGCAATATTTTTTTTATGAGTTGGGTAGGGCATCAGGCATTTACATTTCCAAGGAATGAGTCCCCTCTTCTCTCCCTCTTACGCTGTGCTTTCCCTTCACATATACTAGGAGCAAGTATCCAGCAGGTTAGACTGAGTTTGTCTTTCTGAGTCTGCAATGTCTCTTGGTTAACACAGTAACAAGACCAAGCATTATTTAATTTTAATGATAGGTGACAGCAAAATAGCAAAGAGACTGGAAGCTGATGAAAGTTCATTAAGACATGCGCTTCCTTGGCTTTTTTTTTCAGCCAGACCTTTCTGGAATTCTGGCTTATTCAACCCTGCTGTGCTGGAGTGAGCCAGCAGTGCCCGCTGGATGTGCGTGGGGCTCTCAGCAGAGTGCTCAGGGCTCTCCATGAGGCAGGGGAAGGGGCTGCTCGGCGTTATCAGTGTCCTCTCTGTGTTTCTTTCAGCTGAGAGAGAGAGAGAGAGAACAGTGAGGCTGCACACTCGCACCGTGCCTCGCTGCATCAGTTCCCACTTGCTCTTTGATCTCTTTTCACACTGAGTAACAGGCAGCATGACTGCAATGTGATGCTCTGGCTGCAGACTGCATTGTCTTGTTGGAAAATTAATTGCCTCAGAGCCTTCAGTCTATCTCCTGGGCTGTTTCCTGTTACAACCAGGAAAGCTGGGATTTCCACGTGATTTTGAAGCTCAGAGTTCTGTGCAGAGAAATCCTGTCCCTGTGTTCATTCATTGCTGCTTCTGATCCCTCCTTTTCTCTTCCATTATCTCAAATGCTTTTGGAAACTTCATTTTCAATGCACTGTATTGTCTTACTTGAGTTCCCTTCTGTGGGCATCATGGTTTCAGTGGGAAGTGCAACACTGGTTTGAAATGTTTGCAGATGAGAGAGGGAAAAATACATCTGTGAGTTATTAAGTATTTTGAGTTTACGGGGGGGGGTTTGCCTTTTTATCTGCCAAATACTTACTCTTTTCAGCATTGTCTGAGTCTGGAAGGTGTCTGTCTTGGTGGAGAATTACACTGGAGGTGCAGCCTGGGTGAAGCTGCCTTGGGCATCTCCGGAGCGCTCGGGCTCTGTGGCTCAGCCCTTCTGCGCTTGTCTCAGGTTTAGCATTTCACCTCCTGTCACTCATGAGCTGATTCTGTAGTGGGAGACTTTGGTATTTTATTTTGTTCATCCTCATGTGAACTGCAGGTTTCCATAAGAACCTTGGCTGCACTCTTCCTTGGCACCTGAAAGCCTCCCTTCCCCAGGGCTGACAGGCTGCGGCTTGTGCTCATGGCCCCTCTGCCTCTGCAGAAGGGGTGGGTGACAACAACAGTTGGGTTTTTCCCGTGAGTTCCTGGTCAGACCCTTAAAACTCACTGGAGATTGAGCAAGTTAAACCCAGCTTTTTCATTGACCTGACCATTGCCCTCTAAAAGCAATCTTTAAACAAAAAAATTTTTTTTATTGTGGTAAGAGTTTTCCCATTTGTGAGGTTTTGTATGTGGAGGTCAAGTCTTTGGTTAATGTTTCATTTTCATGTCCTGTTTTAAGTTGTGTCCCTTCCATTCCTACCATGTTCCTGGCAGAAAGGGAGGAGAGATATCATAACACAATGTCCTCATTTCCCCAGCTTCCCTAGGATGCAGAGGTATGTGATGGCCACGTGTTTTTGCAGTTTTTGTTATAATTGCTACGGTGCAGGAGCTGCTTTCTAGAGGTGCCAGACAATTGGGAACTTCATTTGAAATGGCAAGTCTTTGGTGCTTCTAAACCCAAGTTTACTGTGGAGGGAAGCACTGGGAGGAGGAGCCTTTTTTGTCTTCATTTCTCTCCCTCTGTCTTGCAGGCATCTGTATCCAGTGAAGCTTTCCATGAGCAGAGTTAGGTTCCATATTGCAGTCACTGGGTTTCTTTCTTGCCCCATTGTAGGGCTGTTCCACTCTCTCCAAGGTTGGAAGCTGGCTTGCATTTTTAACTTAGGGGCACCTGCTGCCAACGTCATCAAGAAAGAAAAGCGAGATGTGTTTTAATTAGGCCACAATCTAATTAACTCACCTGTGAGGACAGGCAGACCGCACACTGTGATTTTCTTGCTCATTCCCACCTCTTTGGGGATTTGTTACCAATCTTTCTCTCTCTGTGGGAAGAACCTGGACGCCAGGAGTTTTGAGCTCAGTTTCTGGCAGTGCTATTGATTCACTTGTGACCTCGTGCAAGTCCCTTTGGGTTTTGCTTCTGGGGCTTTCCAAGCGTAGGAGAGAGACAAACACACTTCCTTCACTTCTCAGCATTTACTGTGAGCCCTAATTAACACTTAGGAAGCAAGGGGCTTTAGACTGCAGGGTGCAGCAGACATATATTGCTATGGGAATACAATTAATAAATAATAGTACATATGGTACAGGAGTTCCCAAACTGCATATTCCAATGGTTTATTTTAATTATTTGTTTACTGTGTACTATCTGTATGAGTCATACTATACATCTTCTTAATTTTTCATTGCTGCTGGAGAAAACCTGGGCAGGCAAATTAATATCCTCCCTGCTAAAATACTGACTTAATGGTTCTGTGATCCCAGGTAATGAGAAACTACTGTGTCCTATTGTTCTTTGGCTGCCAGTTCTCAGATTCCAGCTTTCCCATTGTGGCCCTGTTCACAAGAGGGTGGGACAGTTCTAACCAGATAGTCTCCCATGTGAAATGGAACACAAACTTTTATCCAAAGATTTCTACTTCAAGCTCAACACCTTGAGCTTGAGCAGGTCATTTAGACAGACATCCAGTGGGGATGCAGAAACTGTAAGTCAGAGAATCTACTGCTTCACTTAGTAAATTATTTCAGTGGTGCATTGCTTTGGTCTAAAAATTCTCCCCTTACTTATTTCCAGCTTCGTCTTTTTTGTGTTTCTCATCATGCTTTTGCTTAAAATTAAAAAAAGGCTCAAGCATCCACTAATCTCAGGATTTTTCACTGCACGGGTACATACAGACTGTGAGTGAGATGCATTTTAACTTTCTCATTACTAAATTACAGGCCATGAGCTCATTTCATCTCTCTGAAAGATGGATTTTCTGGCCTTTAAATTCTTTTTTCTTTCTATCTCTTTTGCTAAACTCAGTGCCATCAGATACTGTCCTTTTTAGAGCTCCAGAACTGACACTACAGCAACCTGGTAATGATGGTTAATCACTTTTATCGTGAGGTGTGTGCATAACTCAGCTGCCTTCCTGGGAGAGTTTAAGCCTCCTGCCTTGCAGTGGCTCTTTGAAGAATGAATATCTTTCTGGCTCCAATTCTAAGAATTTTTCCTGTGTGAAAGTGAAAAAGCAAACAGGAGTGGGTGAGTCAGCAGGGAGTGGAAGGAAGGAAAGGGAAGGGAGAGGGGTGCTAGGTGCACTGATCCCAGGGAAGGCTGATGTGTATGTCTGTACAAGGCAGTAAGAAGATCTTGGCCTACAGGGCATTAATTGTGAGCGTAAAAGAGTGAGTTTGGCTCCATGTCAAGGACAGCTATGAAAGGAGAAGACAAATCCTAAGCCTGTGTGGCTCAGAGATGAAGTGTTTCTGCTCTTTGCAGAGCTTGTACTAAGGAGACTTAATCCATCCTAGTGCGATTTTGTTGCACTTTTGGATGTGTTTCATCCTCCGTGCTCCCATCCTTTGCTCTTCATCTCTCAGCAGCCTTAGTATCACTTGTCAGTTAGATTGGCATGTTCCCACTGTTGCCAGCTCCTTTAATTTTGCCAGATTTTTTTCATTAACTCCTATGAGAGTAATTATTGCCCTCATGGGGGTAGATGTTCCATGGCTCTCCTTCAGTGGGCACAGCTCATATAGCATGGAGGCTCTGCTAAATCTCCTGGATATTTTGGGGTAGAAAAATAAGCAGTGGTGTCCAGCAGATGCTTTTGACTTGAGCCTCTGTGCATAGTGTGCATGTTTGGGATCCCCTTGCTTCTCTTTCCCAAGTAAACTGGATAAATTATCCATGTTTGTCCCTCAGTGCCTATTACTGCAAGTGTGGTGATTCCCTGTGGAGAACACTCGTGGCAGAGCCATTCTTTCTGCCTCTCAGTGCACTCTGCAAGATACCTGGGTAGCTGAGTCTTGCGAGTTCTCTTTCCAGCTGCAATCCCGAGAAACTGAGGTTCCAGAGGCCAGGCAGTCTTTTGAGGAAGAAGCCAGTATGTGTATATGTTGGATGGATATTTTTTGCACTGGTGTCTTATCCAGTTAGCAGCAGCATCACAGAGAATCTCTTGAGATCTCAAGTATTTCCTTAACTGTTATCCTTTCCCTACCAGGAAAACATGTTCATTTTACTTAAACAATTCTTGTAGCAGATTATGTAATGAATCCACCTGATTTATTTCCTGCAGCTGATGAGAACAGAGGGTTTAGGATACTGGAGAAGGCATAGACTTTTTCCCCTAGGAAGGGGACTGGAGCCAATGGTTCCTGTGTGCTCTGGGTCTGAAGAGCTCCACACCCCACAAAGTGGCTTTGGAAAGGTTAATTAAGGGAGAAGGTGCCAGCAGATGGCATCATGAATACACAACATGGTCTCAGGGTTTTGAAGGGCCACAAACACTTCTGGGCACGTGTAGGAAAAACGCAGAACAGGGCAGCATTCACATGCTGAATTCAGACACTCTAGGGCAGGTGGTCAGTGCTGCAGGAAGCAGATAGCCTGGGGTTGGTGAGACCCCCCACCCCATTTCCGTTCAGAGAAGCTCCTCTTCCCAGGCCTGGTGGGCACAAGGATGCTGAGGGACATGTAGTGACGCAGTCCTGCTAGTTCAGTGATGTCACTGCCAAAATTTTGATTTTTTTGACAATGGGATGGCCTACATAGCACCAGGTATGCTGGAATCAGGTGGGGTGGCATGTGCCTTCCTGGTGCCCTCTCAGGGGACAGACCTGTCCAGCTGATGTGTGGTGCAAGTAGCGGCCAGAATTGGGGCTTCAGTCTGCTGGCATTTGTTCCTGATGGGGAGACCAGTGACATTCAGCTTCCATTAGAAGACAAAAATGGCATCACAGGCCATCTGAGGGCACATTTTCAGCAGTCAGTGAAGGCAAGGTATGGGCTCTATTTCTGAGAAGATTAGTCTGCTCCCGGTCCATGGGACTTGTCAGCCGAGCAATGATTAGTGAGGCAAAAGCAAAGTCTGCAAAGCTCCTTCTGCTCGGCTCTGGTGAGAGAAGGTGATAAGGGATTCATTGTGCAAGCAGGAGATAATTGGCAGCAATAGTATGAAGCAATGCCAGTCTCTTTGCCATAGCAATCGTCCAGAGATTTTGCTCACAGCTGTGATTCACCTTGCTGTGCAGACAATCTGTTCTGGACCACGCAGTGTTTCAGAAGGAGCATGGCTGCCACATAAAGTCATGTGGGACTGCCCAAGGCTATGTGCAGGACTGAGTGTGAAAATCCATTTTGCTGGTGCAGGGCTTGGGGGAGGCAGGAGGAGAAGGGACTGGACCTCACTGCAGAGACCAGTGTAAGTCTAGCTAAGACTGTACAATCACTTAACTCCTTGGGAATAGGAGCTTGACTCCACATGCCTCAGCCTGAAATGACACATCAGCTCTCCTATGGGAGGTAGAGCCCATGTCTTGTGTGATGACAAGCTTGAAGAAGCAGGGGTGGGTCTCTCTGTGTGGAAAAACGAACAGAGAGATTTTGGCTCAGCCAAAAGCCACACTGCTTGTGTCTTACTTACATTCTTCTGTGTCAAACACTGCAGGCCCGGCTTGATGTGTCTGCTCTGTGCACAGGGAGAGTGGGATCAGGCTGTCTACTGGTAGCCTTGACTGTAGGTTGACCTGCAGGTGTGGCTGGGCTTGGCTAAGATGATATCTTGGGAGCTTCAGTCAACAGGAGCTGAAATGTTGACAATAAATGAGCTGTCCCACCCAGCAACATATGTCTGTACTGTCCAGCTTTGAGTCTGTGGCAATGTGTCACTTTGTCCTGTAAAAAGTCATTGTGCCCTGGAGCTGCCCAGCCCCACGTCAGTCCCGGAGCTCTGCCCCAAGGAGCTGCTCTCTCCAGAAATGGCTCCTTACCTGCATCTGCAGGGCTGCGTGCAGCCCTCTGAGAGGTAACACTCAATGTGTGCCAGAAGGATGGTGTTTCTCTTCCTCTGATGAGGAGGAATTTATCTGGCATTTCCTTCCCTGGCTTGCTGAGACTTTCTGAACTTCTGGGATTTCCTCCTCTTACCACGGGAGAGCAGTTGTTCCCGCTGGGATAAGCACCCAGCACCTCTTTGAGCAGTGGCTCTAGCTGGGCTGTTCAAGATAATTGGCCTGTTTCCCTGGTGTTGAACCAGCGGCTGTGCAAGGCAGCTAACGAGAAGGAGCCAGGGTAGCAACAGGATTAAAAATATGTATGAGCAAACATCTTGTTTCGACTGCAAGGATGCACTGAAGCGTGAGAGTCTGGGTCTTGCAGAAAGCCAGAGGCAGCCTGGGTTGGCATTCACACTGGCAGCTGCACAGTAAAGCTGTGCTGGTAGCACAGGAAGAGTGGGGGCAGGAGCCCCCTGATGTAAACTGGAGTAATGTCAGGGAATCACCTGTTATATCTGGCTGCATCCTGTAGGCTGGACTCCAGTGTGGATACATGGCATCAGGAGAGTAAGTGGGATGCCACCAAATCCAGCCTCTGGCTCTGTTCCTCTCCAACAGTGGCCTCCATATGGGATGGGACCTTTCACTGTAAAGATTGTTTATATGGAGCCGTTACCTGCTCCATACAGTGGAGGAGGAATATTGGGAGGTGGATACTGAGTGTGATGACCCCATTTTGGTGGGCTCCATGGGCCACTGGCAGAAGCCAGGTGTCACTGTCAGTGGAAGTGTCAGAGTGACACAGAGGTGGAGTGGATGCTCCAATGGAACATGGTGCTTTTTTTCCATGAAAAAATAAAGTTATTTAATTTTAATTTCTATTTTAAGGGTGATTGTTCTTGGCTGGTTGGGTCCCTGTAAAACTTCACAAAGTCATTTCAGGAAGTTGAAAGCTGTCAACACACCCCAGTCATTTTCCTCTCATTCAGTGAAGGATTTTTTGGGGAGGGGAAGGTTTATGACATATCCATGCATTGAAGCAGCTCAGACTGGCAGGCAGACTTACCATCTACCTGCAAAGGCACTTCCATGACAAGGAAGGCTGTCTTGGTACCTGGGCTGAAGAGATGAAGGCCTAATGTGAGTCCTTTTACAAGAGAAATTAATTTGCTCACAGAGGGACACAGTTTCTCTGTTTGTATGCTGGGTTTACCAGGGATCATAAATCCTTTGGATTTTATGGGTACCAAAAGAAGGAAGTATCTCATGGAACATGCAGGTTAGCAGAATAGTTGGGCAACCATGCAGGTTTGTAGCCTTTGTGATGCATGAGAGCACCCAGACACTGTTGCTGTGACAGGGATTCCCTGATCCCATGGGAGCTTCCTGGCTGCCCAGATGTTGGCAGGCCTGGGGTGAAAGGGGAGTCTGACCTGGCACAGCAGCATGGAACAGGTCAGAAGCTTCAATCAGCCCCTGTCTCCAGTGGCATTGCTGTCATGTGTTTATCTTGGAAATCAGACCCTCCAGCCCCATCTCATAGATTAGCAATTCCAATAGAAGTAATAATTGGATTCAGTCCATTGCATTTAACATTTTAATGTCAGCTGGGGATTCCTTCCTGGTCCCAGCTCTTGATTAGGTGACATCTTTAATCACCAGTTTAATAAACCTGACTGTATTCTCTGAACACCTGACACACAGCCAGTGGTGAGGGCTGAAATGTAGTGCTTCCTGCACTCTCGTGCTTTATATCCTTGACTCAAAAGGTCATGCTCATGACTCTTGAAATGCATTTTTACGTTTGTTCTTGATCTGTACTGGATGGAGAACAAAACTTTCATAAAGTTGCCATGAATTAAGTGTTCTCCCATCCTATGGATGCATCCTGAAACTGATGTTTCCTCGAGCTTTCTAAAGAAGCTGATCACTGAAAGTGATTTGAAAAGGTCTCCAGCAGGTCTCACCCTCTTTCTATGGACTGTCTTGTGCTCAGGGTGTCATGAACATATCTTTCCTTAGTGTTCAAAACTGTTTGGATAAGACTTGTCAAACCTGGGTTTCTTTGTATGCTGAAATGCGTAGTTCAAGAATCATGAGAAAAAAAATCTATTTTGTCAGAAAACTCATGCTGCACTGCCCCTGAGCTCTGAAATTATGATAAAAAGATTATTTCTGGGATAGTGGCCTTCTGTCTTCAAAGTAATGCTTGGTCCTGTCTATGCTATGTCAAAGCAGACTGTAACTTTCTCAGTGACATGGAAGATAAATCTATGGAACGAACTTCTTGTACCTGCACACATGCTTACCTGGGTGACCAGCCTTTACTATTTCTTGTGGAGTTCTCTTTGTGGCCAAAGAAAACCAAGAGTTTGGAGACAAATAGTAGAAATACTGCTTGGCATGAACAGATCTGGCACATTTTACTGGCTATGCAGTGAGGAACTGCAAGTGTGTGCAGCAGGGGAGAAAGGGAAGGAAGGTGCTGGAGGTTCACAGACAGCTGTGAGAAGGAGAGTGGGATATTCTCCTCTAAAGAAGTAGGTGCACTGAGGTTGTCTTGGAGGCAAGGTTGTGTTTTAGGCTCTAGTAGCTCCTCTCAATACATATAAGTTTGGGGTTTAGCACATTCCCCATTTACTATCATGATTTGGTCACTCTTGCAAAGAGAGTTGTTCTTCCTCTGGACCAACTTCCTGAAACCTTGTTTGAAGTGTCTCACTGAATTGGGTTTCAGAGGAATCTTCAGCTGGTGCAAACTGTTTGTATCACCAAGACAGACTCAGTCCTGCTGCTTTAGCTGGCATTGGGCAAACTAAAGGGAAGAGGGTCACTTCAGCCAGTGCAGTTGGTGCCTGTGTGCTATAGCTGAGAGCCATTGATTGTTTAATCCAGTATCAACCACTTTGCCTGGTCAGCAGCTGGAGAGTTTCTTGCATTTTAATTTTCCAGATTACAACCCTGGCAAGCTGGGGAAGGGTGTTCTTTGAGTCAAGACACACACACTCTATCATGCTTTTTCATTTGTAAGACTTCGGCCTTGCAGGCTGGTGTGGAAGTGCTGTAAGACCACAGACAGCCCTTGTCTCTGGTCTTCCAGCTGCTGAGAGGGGACTGCCCTGAGCTGGCATGGGATATTCTCCCGGCAATGAAGTCTTCATTTGTGGAATGGCAACCACATAAAGACCTTTTTCTTCTCCAGGCCCTCTGGGCTGATGTTATCCTGATGCCTATAGAACCTTTGCATTGCAACACAGCAGTAACCCAGCCCTCACAAGCCATCATGCACTGCCATGTGTTTTCCATCCATAGCACCTTTGTTCATATTCACTCATAACACCACTGGAGTTGCCATAGCTGTGAAATCAGAGTTCAGAATCATCCAGTATGAAGTTAAATCTCAGATTCACAACATTTGTTGTGGGAAAAGTAGATCTTCAAGAGGGAGCTGAATCTTTCCTCTTCAGTTTATCTGTTTCTGGGTGTGAGTCTGTATCTCCATCCTGTTTTGTAGTGCACTGTTGCACCCTTCACAGGTTGGCTCCCTTCCTGCTCCCATGGAGCCTGTCTCAGGGCTCATAGGGAAATCCTGGACTTCAGTGGCATCAGACTTTCCTGCTTTCCCCAGAATACTCTGAAGGCAGCAAGAGATGAAACAAGGCAAAATTTTCCTGGCAACTGCTCAACACTGCTTCTCTTCCACAGCAAACAACACTCCAGTATCTTCAGTCCAGAATCATCCCCCATGTGAAATCTTCTGGTGATGGAGAGCAAAAAAAAAAGCCTGAATCCCTGCCTAAGTCCTTTCTCCTCCTGAAGCACAACTGCATTGAGTAGAAAAGAGCCAGAGAGGAAGATTTTTTTTTGTTGCAGACACGTCTGACTGAGAAACGGGCATTAAAAAGTTTTGACAGTGGTTCCAGTGTAAAAGCTTTTAAAGCCATTTCATTTTCTAACAGCCTTATTGGCATTAATCCATTCATTTTCATACCTTCCCTTTGGATGTTACCTGCATGTAGTTTGTTCTGGGATGCTGAGATGCTCTGGACAGTCACAGATTCTATATTGTCCTCCATAATCAGCATTTCTGAAACCCCGGAATACGAGGTACCACCAGTG
Organism: Cephalopterus ornatus; assembly: GCA_013396775.1. Lineage (NCBI taxonomy): Eukaryota > Metazoa > Chordata > Aves > Passeriformes > Cotingidae > Cephalopterus > Cephalopterus ornatus. The sequence continues at coordinate 312,282 of VZRE01013480.1, forward strand.
GTTTACCCCTTCCAAGTCTGTACATCGAGGTGGGAGCTCTGCAGGTCTCCTGCTGTCACACGTGTTCTGAGCACAGAGCTGAGCTCAGGTGTCGAGAGCTGAGGGCTGTGCGGGCAGAGCTGCTTCACACTTACTCCACCTCACTGCTGCAGTAATTAGTCCTAATGATTACATCGAGGTGAATGTAAATTAAAACCCCAGCTCCAGACACTGCCACAGCATGGCTAAGCCTGAACACAGCCTGTAAAATGGTGACATTTCACCTCTTGAGCCTCTCTGTTTTGATGTCTCCCGGCAGGTAAGAATTGGTATCGTTCCTGCTCACAAGTAATTGGGGAAAAAATGGAGAATAGCTTGTCTAAAAATCTAGTATGGTGGCAAATGCTTTTCATATTAAAACAAATATAAACAGCTTGGAGAATGGTTTTTATATGTCTCACCCAGCTCTAGGCATTGTGCAGGTTGAAAACAGGGGCAGGGTGATGTGTGACTGTTCCAGTGAAAAATCAGTGTTGAATCAGTTTTTGGAGATGATAAATTTGCTGCACTGGCCCATCTTGCTGTGGTGGTTTTGCTGTCAGATTGTGCCCTTAAATGTGTAGCTGTTCCTACATGAGAAGTGATCTCTCACCTCTGCTGAGACATTGTAGTGCAGGGTGTTGTGCGTGTTCGCGTATCAGTAAATCTGGTGTTTGTGCCGGGCCGTGACAGCTTGGCCACACTCCTCTGGGTCTGGGCTAACGTGCTGCATCTCAGAATCTCAGCACCTCTGATGCCAGGAAGGACTGGAAACTGCTCCATGCTGTTTGGATAGATAGGGTGAATCTTGGCTTTCTCAATCCTGAGAGCAGATTGGATTCAACATCTTGAGCAGATAAAATCCAGCAGGTATGTGGGTTGTCTTTGCTTGTGTTCAGTCAAATGAGATGTTCCCCAAGAAGGAGGATGGGAGATGTTTAAGTGCAAACTAGACAGAATTGGACTTTACAGGGATTCTCCTGAAAAATTCTGGATCCCCTTGCTGTTTCTTCAGGAAGCTGTGATGTGTTCTGTTTACAGGCTGTGTTAAGGTAGGGCTTGATACGTTCAAGCTGTTAGTCCTGCTACTCCTGCTGCAAGGTGATTTAAATTGCAATTTCCAAAAAAGAAAAGGGGCCTGGGAGGGACACTGGGGATCCGTGGGAAGCGATTCCACTGGGAGATTACTGCACAGCTGCCACTGAGCTGCTGCCCAGCCTGAGCCGCTGTAGCAGCTCCTTGCCTCAGTTTCCCCTCTGCCAAAACTGGAGGAGCAATGCTGCTGGGCTGTACAACTTCTCGTGGGGAAGAATCACTAATTACAGCTCGGGCAGGATTGCAGGTTTAAGCAGTATTGGCTCATATTGTTTTCCTCTTGCAAAACCCTATTCCAGGATGGGGATCTCCTTGCAGACATTCCTGTCCTTTCTGAGAGAGGCAAGATTTGTGAACCCAGTGCCTACTATTAATCTATTTCTGTTACGTGCAATCAACTGTATCTTTGTCTCAGCTTTGAATTTTATATCACACACTTACCCCCAGTAGGACAGCACTACATTAAGTTTTACTAGTTTGTGGAGGTGGATTATATCCCACTTGATTGTTTACAACAGTTGTGAAGATTCAACACCATTTTAATGAGGTATAGCAGTGGTATATTTAGAACTGTGTCTATTAAATGCAGTCTTTAGTAGATGATTGGTATTTAATTGACATGTGTTAATAGTCTTATTACATCTCAGTTAAATCCACAGTTGAAGCACTAATTTTGAGCAGGGAAATTATGGTTTGAGGTAAAAATATAAGCTAAAAGTACAGCAGCTTTTAATAGGAAAACTTCATTAATAAAGTCTTACACTGACTTTAGAAAGTGTTTACAGTAGATATTTTTAAAACAGATGAAAATTACATAAAAGACACATTCTGTCAGTTATTGCTGTAAGATTCATAAAGAGTTATCCATGGAGGTAATTTCTGTCTCCTCTTAGGAAAGATTCAGACTTCATCATTTTGCAGGGAATTGTTTTTAAAAAGCGTATTATTTAATGTGAACATGGACATTCTTCTCCAGGGACCTGGTCCCGGGGATCAGTGATTTGGCAACCAAGCTTCTCCAAGCTGTGGTATTATCACCATCCATGGAGGTTTCAGACTGCAGCACCACAATCCACTCTTACTGCTGCCAAAGGGAGGTACCTCATGGGTCTCTTGAGTACAGGGTGAATATTTCACAAGGACAAGGTGAAGGGCAGAGTTTCCTGGGATGAGAAGACAGTGCATGTGTAGGGGAAGACCCTGTTTGGTGCCTTGCATGATGCCCCAGGCTCAGTCTCCAGTAATGAGAAGGGGCATCTCTGTCCTGTCTTGCACCTGAGCTGCGAGGATGCTCAGGACAGCAGAGTCACGCATGAATTCTCTTTGAATGAGCTGTGTTGCTGCCAGTCTGTGCCCTGCCCTGTGCAGAAGGACAGGCATGGCTGTGGGAAGGTATTCTAACCATTCACAGAAGTTACCTGCAGATGGGGTAAAGTAAGGCACAGAGTCTTTTAGTGCCTTACCCTCTAAGACGGAGCATGTGAGAGCAGCAGCACAGTAGGGAGGCCTCTGTGTGCCAGCCTCACCGTGTCACTCGTCCCAGGGCTGCGTTACTGCCTCGTGCCCAAGCACTGCTCAGCAACTCAAATCATTCCCAGGCAGCACTTGTGTGTCCTCCTTGCTCTGTCTCTGCCCGGATCTCAGCATACAGCAGATCCCACAGCTGAGCAGTTGGGACCCCCTTGCTGCTGGCAGGCAGCCCTGCCTGTTCCCATCGCTACGTGTCGGTAGGTGGTTCCTGTCTAATGAAGCTCCTTTCCAAGGGAGGCTGTTGACGTGCTCCAGCATTGCCAGATGGTCCCCTTACCTCTTCTTCTCTCACGCTCCCTCGGAAACATTAATGATCCCTAAACCTCTCTGACGGAGGGGCTCCTTTTTGTGACAACCTCATTACGTGGTTATCAGGAGCTGCCACTATCCAGGTTGTCAGGACAACCAGCCTGATTCAGAGCCGCTGGGAAAGGTCTGAACCTCAGGCAAATAACCATCCCCAGCTCCCAGCAGATGCTCACCCACAGCCAATCGCCGGGGCGCTGGGAAGCCGTGACATCATGGGCCAAGCAGGCCCCCAGATTTAATTGTTGGCTCTCGATGTCCCTCCGTGTCCCTTCCCCCACATCAGCCCCCAGCACAGCTAATCCAGTCCTGCTGCCGTGACACTTCAGACCCCCCCTGGAGTTGCCTGGGCTCAGCAGGGCTGATGGAGGGGCCTCCAGAGCCCCCCAGGTAATGCAGCCTTGGTGAGGAGCGGGACTGTGCCTCGGCAGCCTGGCACAGGGGGAGAACTGCAGGGCAGTGCAGTACCCACAGCTGTGAGGGGCCAGAGTAGGTTGCTACTTACTGGAGTTTTGTTAGTGGGGGTGGGAGTTAGTTGTCAGAGTTGTAGGATGAGCTCTCTGGCAGCTACCACTACATGTGGGAGATTAATGGGATCCTTAATGGGATACCCTCTTCCCATGAAAACCTGACACCCCAGTAGCAGTCATTCTGTGTTGCTCAGATTGTGTCATGTTTGCCAGCGAGGTGTGATAAACATGGCAGAACCAGTTCTGGCGCAGATGGAGACTGTGTCCACTTTCCTGCCCTGCTGAAGCAGAGGACATGACCTTATGCCTTCAGTAGGGTGTATCTGAGCCACCTCTGGAACTGCATACCCCATTAAGGTTACATCCTTCATAGCACCCATTAGGCATCCTGCAGGTGTGCAGAGGCAGAGCTTTCCTGAATTCCTGTTCTGCTTGAGCGCATTCCCTGCAAAAGCAGGATCAGGCAGCTCTTTGACAGGATTCCTCTCTTTGCTCAAGAAAGATTTTTTTTTTTTTCAAACTCCCTGGCCATCCCAGCTAAGTGTACATTTGATTTCCAAAAATGTGAATGCTTGGTGTCCTTTGCTGAGACATTCAGCCTTGCACACCCTTCCTGCACAGGACAGGGTGCTGGTCAGGCAGTGAGAGTCTGCAGCACTGCCATCAATTTGGGAGGTTCTATCTGATGAGATCTAAGAGGTGAGGTTACCTGGAATTTGGCTTCTGAAGTCCTCAGGAAACCTTTTGAGGCTACGAGATGGCTATTCATTGCTCAGAGCTAATATTTCTTTTTCTTGCTATGCTGTGTTGCCTACCTGACCCTGAATTTCCATGATTGCATCTTCAGGGAGGAGTTGCCCCTGGGCCACTCCTGGTTGGGAGTGCCCCAAGGAGGGGCTGGGAAGCTTGTGCACAGCTCAACACAGAGACACTCCAGCGCGGATGGTTGTGATACACCAGTCCTGCCTATTTTAGTACACAAGAAAGGAGCTCGTGATGGACCTGGTGCAGCCAAGTCCTTCCTCCTGCTTCTCAGACTTCTAATGCATTGGGGCTCAAATTAGGGCATCTTCTGAGATTAGTTTTGCAGGATGAGACCCTTGCTTAGAGGTCAGGTGGCTCCTGAAAAAACAGCGTTTGGGCAGGCCTTGTGGGTCTCAGAGGCTTGGACCTCATGGACATGCAGTCTCGAAGTATTTCCGACTTGCTTGGACACCCATGTGACAGTCATATGGGATTGATGTCTAGCAGGGACTAGCCTGCTTTCCCATGCCCTATGGGGACAAAACTGTCACCATGTCCATGTCTGGGCCGGAGCAGGCTCAGCCACGCTCTGCAGGTCTGGCCCAGCCCTGTTCGTGGAGCAAGTCCAGCTTGCTCTGCCGAGCCCAGCACCCCGGGACTGTGTGGGTGCCTTGACCATGCAGACACTCCATTTCTCCCCCTCCCAGCAATGTGCTTGAGCAACGTGCCCGTTGTCAGCACACCCGGCTGCTCACAGCATGTGGAGGAGCCCTCCAGCTCCCACAGGGTCACCCTCACGTATGGCTGGGATGAGGAGCAAGGGAGCTCTGTGGCTTTGTGGCCTTTGCTTTTGCTTCCTCTCTTACCCTCCTTTCTCAGGATGGCATGGGATAAGCATGCCAAATCAGCTTCCTATCAGGTATGGGACAGTCAGCTCCCATCCAGCAGCTTAAAGGTTGCTGGAGAACCCAGGAAGGCTGAAATGCACAGGTTCAAAAGCCCTCTGTGATTTTCAGGAAAAACTCCACATGCAGAGTCAATAGTTGTAAGGTTCCTTTGGCTCCCAGGAGAGTTCTAACTTTGGACAAGGCTGTGAGTAAGGGATCTGATCTTGTTTTTTTCTCTATGTGCAGTAACAGAGTCAAGTTTCTGCTCTTTCACAGGGCAAAGGAAACTGAAACTCTTCCTTCATGTGCTCTCACCCAGCCTTCTGAAAAGTCAGACAGGAGCCAAGGCACCGGGCTGCAGTTTTCTTATGGTGCTTATAAGAGCAATTTTGCTGATAGTTTATGCCTAAAACTAGCTTTTAGTTGGACTTTTAAAAATGAATGGAAGTGATTCATCCACAGGTGAACATATGCAGTTGTCTGAGTTGGTGCTCTATCTGTAGCTTTTCCTTGAGCTGTTTCCCTCCTTTGGAATGGGACACAGACCTCCCATGGTGTGTGGTGTGCCGGGACGTGGGGCTGATAAATGACCCACCTTCTGTTTCTGAGCCATCAGGAATAATTTTCACTCTGAAGGTGGCTGAGTACTGCCAGTCTCCCACCTGCCCAGTCCTTTCCAGCTCTGGGCTGTTTTAAACAGCAGTTTGAAGCAGCCAGTGTGGTTTGCAAGGCTGGGTGAGACTGTGGGGACCCTGACAGTGTCAGCTGCATTCCCTTCATCACTGCAGTCAAGGGACATTCCCCAAAATCTTTGCAGGGACATCCCTCTTGGATGCACACTGTGCTGTCACCAGGGTGGATGCTACTTGCAGCAGAAAGTGGAAGGTCTCTTATTCCACTGTCAAAGGACGGCAGCTCCGTGGGATTCCTGCTGACCTTAGAGGATCCTGAGAGTTACCTGTCCACAGGGGTATTTCTCTGTGGGGATGGAAATAGCACTGACAACTCGCTCCTTGGCTTGACTGAGATCACTGCAGAGCCAGCGAGCCAAGTGACAGATTTGACTCATACTGGGGAAGAAAACCCTGGTGAGACCTTGGCATACAGCAGGAAGGAATGGTGGTGATTCAGTGGGGGCTGCTTGTCACGTCAGTGTGGACTGGGTGACTCAGTGAGCTCTTCTTTCTGGAGAACCTGTCCTTTGAACGAGCTCTAAGGCAACAGTGTGACCATTCGTGGTCAGAGATGATCACATGCCGTGTGGTGGGGCTGGGAGGGTTTGTTATCTCCTCTTGGTACGTGTGACCTGCCTTGCCTTTGGCAGTAGCAGCCTGCAGAAGGCAGTCTTCATTGCTCGCCCGTGGCTGCTGCATAATGTGTTATTAAACACACCTTTTGCCTCTCCATCGGGAAAAAACACCAAACAAACAAAAAAAAATATTGGTCAAAAGTATGCCCACTTTGGTATGTAACAACACAGCCCCTTCCACTGCACTCGGATGGGCAGGATGGCACAGTGTCCTGCCAGCCCTGGGACCGGGCACAGCCCCGAGCTCGGACCCGGCTCTGCCGCCTGTCCACGGCCCCGCGGGCTCTAAACTCGGTCGTGTTCGTATGTGTATTTCTTTTTTTTTTTTTTTTTTCTTTTCTGGAAGTATTGCAAACGTGAGGTCATCCTCATCAAATCAGGGTCTGTTTCTGGTTTTGAGACCTTTCATGGAGGAGCTGAACTCGGAGGAGCAGGAACGGGACCACGCTCTGCCTGGGGAAGCGTAATTCGAAATGAATGAAGGAGACAGGAAAACACAGACCGTGAATAAGACTTTCCTTCTGGTGCGTTTGGGGATCCTTGCAGGGAAGTGCCCTCTTTGTCGCAAGAGGGGCCGGAGCTGGTTGCTCCAGCCTCGCTCCCTGCGGGGTTTCTCCCACGTTTGGATGCGGACCGGAGAAGCCCACAGGCTGTCACACGCAACGTCATCCGGGGGAGCCCCGAATTTCACGGTGCATTTCCTATTCCCAGCCGACGAAGACCGAGGCAGCGTTATGACGCCCCGCAGGACCCACTGCAGCACGGGCCGGTGCCGACCCCCGCCGCCGAGGTGCCCGCGCACCCCCGGGGGGGCTCCCGGAGACGGCGCTCGGCAGACGGCCACCCCCCCGCGCCGCGCTTTCCCTCGGCGGCTGCCTTGAAACACAAGATTTGCCCCCAGCCCCAGCCCCGGCCCGTGTGTCGTCACTCGCCGCCCGCCGCGCCCATTGG
>VZRE01013480.1:320259-389858 GCA_013396775.1 Cephalopterus ornatus
TGGCTATAAATAACTCCCCCTTTTCCTTTTTTTTTTTTTTTTTAATTTTTTTTATTTTTTTTATTTTTTTTAATACTCGTTATTGACATCGCGCGTCCGATTGACCCGTTCAGCAGCACCTGCCAAGTTTTTCTCGAAATCCGTTCAGGGAGGGGTGGTCTCTCCTTGTGCGTGCCTGGTGGTGCTTGATGCCACGCTAGAGCCGGTCCCTGTGCTGGGTTGTCCCTTTGTCCCAGACTTTTACACTAGGCAGCCGAGAGAGAGCTCCGGCGTGATGTCTGGCTGCTCCAGGCTCCCCTCGTCCGGGAAGGGGGGATGCGCTTGGCGCGAGTGGCACCTCGTTTTGGTCATTGAGGCAGTTTTCAGATCCAGTTTTCACCGGTGCCAGAAATGAGCCGTCCTTTAAATACGGTGAGGTATTGAATGTGGAAGGCTGAGGAAATTCAGACAGCAGAAGCCATGGCTTCAAAGTGAGCGGCAGCTGAAAAGAGGTGGTGGGCCCGGGCTGGGAAGAGCGGGGCTGTTTTGGGACCTGCAGCCCCCAAGGGGTGATGAGCGGCTGGATTTTGCCTCTCCCCGCGTTGCTCCGTTTGCGGGGTGGGCACAGTGTGTGCCAGCAGTGAGCAGCCTGGGTGTCTGCGTGGGGAGTTTGGCAGACGCTCCTAAAGGCTTTGTGTCCCTTTTGCCCCACCTGCCCGGGGCTGCGGGAGAGGGGAGCCTGCCTTTTGTTGTCCTCCTGGGCTCTGTCCGGGATGCTGTTCAGCACGGGGAACCTGGAGGCCGGAGATCAGCGTGGGCTTTGCTGAGCCGCTCTCAGACATGAACCGCCTCGGAGCGAGGAGGAGGAGGAGGAGGACGGGCTGTCGGGAGGGCCGGAGCCAGGCTGTGCCTGCCAGCCCGAGGGGACAGGGACGGAAACGCTGCGGCTGGAGGGGTGATGACATGAGATTGTCTGCCCTGGCTCCTCTCGTGTGAATCCACCTTCTCCGTGGCTGTCAGACAGGGAGAAGGGGGCCCGGGCACATCTCCGGAGCCGCCCCGGGGCGGAGGACGCTCTGCCCAGGAAAGTGGGAAGTGGGGCACATGGCTGCAGAGGAGCCTCAGGCTTCCAGTCACAGTTTACCCAGCGATGAGAGCAGAATACAGAGTAAATCAGGAGTCGGGTGTAGTGGGTTTTAGGCCTGGCACGTGGGCTGGTGGGTTGTTCAAGGCTGGGGAGTGAAGGCTGCCGTGACAGGTTATTTATGTGGAAGGGAAGGTTTGCCCTGAGCCCAAGTTTTCTGCGGTGAGCACAGGCTGGTGAGGAAGAGCAGTGCTTGTGGCTGCATGGGTTGGAGCTGCATTCCTGGAGTGTGGAATTGGGCAGAGGAGCTGGTGGCAGCCGTGGTGTGGGGGGCTGGGGGGTGCCTGACTTCATGGGTGAGGGGCTGCAGCTGCCTCTGGGCTGCAGAGGAGGTTGTACTCTGAACTGAGACCTGCATGGATGGCATTTCTTCACTGAGTGACTCTGGATAACTAAAAGTAAGTCTCAGTAGCTCCTGTGAGCCCTGAGCTCCTGTTACAGGATTAAGTTTCAGGCCTCATGGGCCACTGCTTACAGCCGCAACAGTTTAGGAGGCAGCTGTGGCAGCAGTGCTGCAGGAGGCAATGCCCAGGGTGAGCTGCTTTGGCTGTCACGGGCCCTGGGCTTGGGCCTCGTTCACCTCAAGGCTTCAGCATGAGCACGCTGGCTTTTTGTAGGGGCTGTCTGATGGGGGCTTTGTGCCCTCTAAACTAACAAGCAAGACTGTGTAAGGGGGTTCCCACAGGAGAAAACTTTACCTTTCCAAGTAGACTGTTCCCTGGGCAATTTTTATGTAAGGAGCTGACCAGAACTCAAAAAACGTGGAAATTGGAGTCCATGTTGACCTGTGTGTCCTGAGCCAGCTCACAGGGTCTGGAAAAACAAAACTGGGCACAAGAGATTGTCTTCCTCTACTCTCCCATATTTCTTTGCAGCTTTTGTACGTGTAATTGCAGGGATAGGTGAGGCACATTAAGCTCTGCAACATATTGTTGGCCATAACAAACCCAGCTCCTGTGTTAGCCATTTCCTGGCCTGGCAGCATTTGCTCCTAGAGGAGAGCTGGTTTGTGGGGATAGTCCCATTTCAGTTCCTGTTCTCTCTGCCTAAAGCCTTCTTCTCTTTTAATACTTTAATTGTGACTGTGGATCCAAGTGTTCCTGGAGCTGCCCACTGTTCTGGGATCAAAACCAGCTGGGAAGCCGAAGGTCTTTCAGATCTGCCTTCAACTCCTCCTTAATTTTAGCCATGTCTGCACAGAACTGGTCACAGGGGGGACGTTGCCAGATTTGGCTTCCGCTGCTGCTCTGGTTGGACACCCTGTGACTTTGGGACATTAACAGTGCTGTCAGTTTGTGCCTTGCTGGTTTGAGCACTGATTTCTGTTCCTTGCTGTGCTACACAGTGGGCAGGCGGGAGCCCACTGCGATCTTCCTCTTTTATTGCTATCCTTAGCTCATGCCAAAGGTGCTTGAAGCTCTTCTCCCAGGAACTTAATGGGGAGGGCAGCAGTAGGAGAGGGAAGGAGGAACATGAATTAACTTACACCTGCAGAAATAAACCTTTACACTTGCCAGTGCTATTTTGTGTTTAGCTAGCATTTTCTCCCTGCAGCTCTGTTTTGCTTTTTACCTTTCAGACACAAATAGTTGAACTTGTGTATCTCCTCTTTCTTTTATGTTGGCTTTGATTTGCCTGTTACTTGAAGAATGGCATTAGGCCAAGTGGTAATTGGTAGGTTTCACTGGGCCCGGGTCAGCACAGGTAGAGACACTGATGTGAACATCTTATCTCAGACCTACTCTCACTGGTGTGCCTTCTGCTCCTAGCAGCAATTCTGCAGTGGAAAAATATGACAGAAGTATCTGTGGTTTGCTAGTGGTCAGGCTCAGTGCATGGAGTTTTGGAGATCTTTTCCAGGTGAATATCAGCAGCTATGGCTCGTGTGCAGTGAACAGCAAGTGTAGCACTGTGCTTTGTTGGGGATAGCCCAGGGACTGCTCGTTTTGTATGTTCAGTTGCACAGCTGCAGCTTAGCTCTGGCAATGCCCTTTTTAAGAGTTGCCTTCCTGGGTTTCCTGAGACAGGGAATTGGGCTGCAAAGTGGCAGTCAGCATCTCAGCCAAGTGGTGTGGGACATGGCAGGTGGGAACTTGCTCTGGACAGGCATCCACCCAGTCAGACCAGGAAGCCTGTGTGTGATCTTGTTGATGCAGTCTCGTGTCCCCAGCTATTGGAGCTGTTGACCCCAGGAAGCCCTGGGTGGGGGCCAGGCAAGCCTACAAGTGTTCCAGGTCTTTGGCTTCTGGGCTGGGAGGATCTTTGTGTCAGCATGTGCCACTTGCCCAACCTGCAAATCTGATTGAGAGCAATGGGCTAAGTGCACCTCTGGGTGCTGGGATGTCCAGTGTCATATCATCCCTTCTAGAGGCAGACTTGGAAATCATGTCCCTCTTAAACAGGGGCATGTCCTGCTCAGCTGGGAAACCTCTGCCATGAATGTTGCTTTGTTTTGGTCTAAAGGCTTACCAGCATGAGTGTGTGCATTAAGTGTTTAGTGGTAAAATAGTGTTGTTATATATTCAGAGTGCTTATTTCCCAATGTTATATCTTGTTTTCTGTTGCTTACCTACCAGTGTATGGGCAGATGCAACTGACTCTTGACTGATGCAGAGCAAAGCGTGTCTGCCCGGGAGTCTTTGCTGCCAGTTCCAGAGTGTGATTAGTTTTCAGTGCCTCCACGTGACCGGGCTGGCTTTGGGGCTCGGTGTGGTACAGGTGGGGGACACTCGATACAGCACCATGTAAGGCTTGTAAAGAGAGGGAATGGCACAGTTAAGGTTGGCTACACATCCTTTACTCTGCTCTAGTCATTTGTACTGTTTTATTGCCATCAGGAGCAAATTGAGGCAATTTGGATCCCAAAACATGTTCAGGGAATCTTTGGGAAAGTTCTACATGTTTCTTTGCTATCCTGAGGGCAAAAGTGCCCTTTCTCTGGGAAATGGAAGCAAAGATTTGGATGTGACCCCTTGACTTCTGAAAGTGATACCTTGCACATGGACCAGTGAGAGCTGTGCTGGGGTCCAGCTTGGCTTTGCCACAAGTCACGGTATTGCAATGTCATTTTTGTCCAGCTGTAGATCCCCATAAGTCTGGAACAAGGTGCTACTTTGACATTGTAGCACAGCACAGACTCCAGAGCCGGACCATTCTCATTTCTTTTCTAATCCTCAAGTGTTGAAAATGCTCTGGCACCTTAGCAGGCTCAGCACTACTCTGCAGGGTATGTGCACAGTTGGGCGCACATGACTAGGGGAGTACCAAAACATCTTCTTTCCATGTTTCCTGAGTGTGCTTATTTCTCCAGACAGTGCTGTTGAAGGGGCAGCAACTCTGTGCCCCCTCCGGTCCCTGCCCGTTTGCTGGCATCAAAAAATTACTGTTTGCTTTATTTGGAAAGGGCACTGGAAAGTACTTCTGTGTGTCTCTCGAGGAGTGAAAGGCCTAATGTTTTCCATTTTCTGTCTCCTCCTTGGCTGTTCCCTATTGTGAAGGAGAAAATCCTCCAGATCAGAAATTTTCCAGGCACTTCCCTGCAGAGAGTCTGGATTCAACCTGCAGTGCCCAGATGCCAGCTCATACTTATCAGATGCACCCAGCCACTCCCCAAATGAAACACGGGGCTGCTGTTGCATGGTAAACCTGAGAGGGAAGAATGGAAGGCACACAATTAAAACCCTGGGCATTTGCTAAAACTGTTTTTAATGTCTCCTGCCCTCACAGGCAGAAGATTGTGGAGTTGGATTTGGGATGCTCTTGAAGTGTCACCAGAAAAGCTGTCAGATACGTGCATGCAGAAATGGAGGCTTGGAAAATGCTTTTAATTGTGATTCTGCTCTGCACAACACAGATTGTCATGCTTTGAGCTCAGGTTTGTTTGTATCAGGGACAGACATTGATACCACAGCTCCTATTGGTGCATGAATATTTCAGCAACTGAAATTATGCCTGCCTGCTCCAGAAAAGAGCTGCTTACATCCTCCTTTGATCTTTTTAGCAAGCCTAGCCAGCTCAGGTTGGCATCCTGGTTACTTATTTCCTACAGATATGGTCTACATTAGCTGTGCTGTGCTATGACTCTCCTCTCTTCATTCCAGAGACTTTGGAAATTCAAGCTGGGAGGAAGTGAGATTTTTAGCAAGAAAAAAGACTAAGACAGAATTTGCTCCCTGGTTTGTTTTTTTTCTGAGGAGGCTCCTTCGACTTCATAGGATGCATGGAGCAGAAAGAGGTGGGGTAATATTTGGAAGTATCTAGAGTGGCAGTCTGTGGGGACAGTCTTCCCCTTTCATTTCTGCCCCACATCCTGTCCCACACCTTCTCTCGATGCTCTTGTTCTCTCTCGCTAGGGGAATGCGGAATCCTCCTTTCTGGTGGCATTAATGAATTATGTTAAACACTTCAGAAGGAATAATCTGGGAGTGGAGTCTTATTCTTTTCTGCAGTATATTGGCAGTTCACACACAGAGGTTGTGTCCTGGACCCATTTTGAAAGCTATAGTCCTACTGAAATGCTGGAACTCCTGCTACCTTTGTGTGTTTCTGAAGTAAATTGCCCACAAAGACCCATAATGCAGACAGTGAGAGGTTTTGTGCAACTTTCTCTTCAGGGCATGGTCAGTCTTCTCCCATGGTCTGTGGAGCACTTTGGACATGCAGGGTGAATGCCAGGCTCCTTCATATAATAAGGAAAAGCAGTAGGAATCTGGATATGAGGTAGTTTTCCAGTTCTAAGTCTTTGATGTTGCAGGATCTCTGTCCTGTCACTTTTTAGTGAGCATCAGCACGTGAATGAAGTTTCCAGGCCTGCACATGACACAAGAGGTCTATTACCTGATTCTTGAGTACTTTTTGAGCTGTATTTCATGGTGTTTGCATTGCTGATCCCAGCAGAATGGCAGAGCTTGTCCTCATGGGTACAGCTATACAGGTGTGATTCTCTGTTTGAGGACTGAGATTATTGCAGTGGTCTTCCCCAGTGTAATTGCTTGTGTACAGAACAGAAATTACCCATGGCTGTGTGTGTACCCCAGGAGCAGTCTGGTAAACATAATCTAGAAGTCAACCCACAATAGGACTTACTTTTGGGCAAGGAGAGGTAAAAATTGTGCTCTCGCATATTCCGAACAGCCTCTAAAGTATAAGTTCTTATTAGACTGTTGGCTTTTGTTGGTGGGGTCATTGCAGAAGATGCCTTGCACTGGTCTGCCCTGCAGTGTTGGTGAGGCATTGTGTTGTGATCCATGGAGCTGGCCATGTCTGACCGCCCGTCCCCTTAGCCATGGAAAAGGCAGCTCAGGCTCCCTCCCGCTGTGCTCACTGGAATTTTGAACATTGGTGCCAGAAGGCATTGAGCAGTAGGTGCATGCTTCAAACATTTTTCTGCACTCTGAGGATCTCAAAGCATATTTTCTGTGAAAACTGTTTTAAAGATTTACAATAAATAGCTGAAAGTCAGGCCTGGAAAAAAAACCCAGAGATGTGTTTAAGGCAGGGCCTGACTGCTCCAGGGGAGGCTGGGTGCCGGGTTGACTCCTGTCAAACACACTGGAAACAAAAGGATGAAGTCAGATGCCCAAGGTCATCAGTACGGTGCTGTCACAGCGATGGAAGACAGCAGTCAGAAGCAAACATGATTGAATTTTTGTGTCCTGATCTCGCTGTGGGGAATGGTGGTGGTGGTGTGCCCAGGGACGTTGAAAACCTAGGCTAGCAGGTGCCTGAGTGGGTCCATTTCAACTAATGAGGACAATTTACAGTGAAACGTTACTTCATGTGTCCTTTTTCAAAGCAGACCTATGGTTCTGCCATCCAGCAGTGCCAGGGAGAGAAGAGCCCTGGCACCTCAAGGCCACAAGGCTCATTTGGAACACACAAGCTGAAGGAGGGACGTGTTGGGTGGCAAATTGCAATTTGTGATATGTTAGGTGTTAAATGCATTGGAACAGGGAGCTTGTTAGAGGGTCTGGATTCGGGATGTGCTTGTGCTTAGCAGAACTGTTCTGTTCTGAGCAAAGAGACAAGGCCCCCCACCCCCTGCTCAGGCTGGTCGCCAAGCAAGTGTTGTCAGGTAGCCATTACATGCTACACAGGTGGCCACGGGATTTGCCATGGAAGACGTAGGGATCCAAGTGGACTGGGGGTTTAGAGGCGTTTTAGACACTTTGCATTGCGTTTCGCTTGTGAATGTTTGGGAGGGGTGTCCTTGTACGCGTACATATCATATGCAAATATATTTTGAGTTGTTGTGTGTTTCGTCTGAATTTAGAAAAGGAGTGATTTGGATAAAGAATCCTCCAGGAAATGCTGCTTTTGCAAGCACAGGCCTCTTGACTGTGATTTGGGGGGGAGGGAGGAGTGGGAATGAGGGGGAGGTTCACTGAGGTTTTCTTCTTTTCTTGTAGCGTTTTGGGAAAACTCCAGCCAAGGCCCACATACAGTCGGATGAATCAGCCTACTTTTGCCATAAGTAATTGGCAGCTCTAGCTGCAATGCAGTTTTGATGTATGGCTAATACACTTTTCCTTGGTTTAATTGAGAAGAAACACTGCAGTAAACGCAGGATGTTGAGTTGGGCTTTGTATGGAGTCTTTGAGCTAGTAGGGAGATACTGTAGGCTGCTTCTTGAGAGGTTGGAATTTGCTGCAAATTATATTTCATGCTCTAGTCTGAGCACTGTCATTGCTGTTCATCTGCTGTAGAAAATACATTTCCTGTCTCATACACACATAGAGAGCACTGTAAGCTGGCACATGGCACTGTTGCTCAGTGCAGGGTTTCCTTGGAAGAGTTTGATTTTCTAACAACTTAACAAAATACTCATGTTCTTAGAAGAGTGACTGTTCCTGTGCTGACAAATAAAGCATTTTGGCCTTCTCATATTCCTGTAATAAAATGAAATTCACTTGTTTTCTAAAGCATCTGGTGCCAATTCAGACTCAGAGCTTTCTGTGTCTGCTGCAGGATTTCCACTGGGCTCGGAAAACTTACCAGACAAGCTCAGCATTCACCCCTGGAAGTATCTGCAGTAACTGGAGGGCTTTCTTGTCCTGGAAACAGGACATGTAGCAGTTGCCCTTGGCGGGCTAAGACTTGCCAAATGCTTTTTATTTCCTGTTGGAAGCCTATTTTTACATGGAAGGACTCTATTACTTTCACCACTGTAGTATCTGTTGGTAAATATTGGCTTTAATAACATACGCTTCACTTCAGCAGAGTAACAACAATGCAGAGAAATAAGTGTGCTGTACTGGGGCAGTAGCATCAGTATTCTTTTACAATGTTTTCAGTGGTAAATACCATACCTGTTATTTTCACAGCACTTGAAAATTCATTAGAAATAACTCCCTTTGAGGAACCTGGAGTCACAAATGTGATTAACTCAGCCTTGGAGTTTTAGTCACGGCCAAAGGTGCCCTAAATGTTGTCTAAACAGAGAGAACAAGCTTGGCCTCAATTTATTCTTTCATGGGATTGCTTTGTATATGGGCATCATGTGGCCTTCCTCCTTCCACTTCTTCTGAGGGGGGAAAAAACAGGCAAGAAAAATACAAATTAAGTCTTCGCAGTGGGCAAATGAAACAGTTGGCTCTGTAGTAATTTGCACCTGAAGTGAAACAGAAAAGTAGCTGGTTTTGCCCTGTACTTTTTAGGGTACAGAGGGGACTCTTGGACGTTTGAAGATGCAAACACATAGAAAGAGGAATGGTATCTCCTTTTCCTGCATTCTTAGCTGAGCAATACTCCTGCTTGCTTGGTTCCATGTGTTATGTGTGTCTGGAGTGGGATTATACCCAGGCCAGTTGGGCCGAAGTTTGCTCCTTCTCTCTCCAGTTCACTGGACAAGTGTTTTACATTTTCTCCAGCATAACTTTAAATGGACATTATTTTACCCTGTTCTGGAAAGGAGCTGGTATTTCTACAACTCATGCTGTCGTGTTAGTAACCTTTTTCTTTTCTGAACAAGGTCATTACATCATGATGCAGTAATCCTCTGCCTGTGGGATAAACCATCCTCTCTCTGTGTCTCTGTCTGCTGCTCTTATCTGTGTTTGTTCTTTCTTTAGGGGTGCACAGTGGGGAGGAGACATAAGGGGTGAGAAAAAGTTTTGATTCCGGCCTGTTAAACTATGTTTAGAGAGAATAATGCATGGGTTGTGAGATGCAAAGGGCTGTTGTCTCTCAGAGCTATTGCTTTGATATTTATCCACAAAGAGAAGCTCCACAGTCTCAAGTCAGAAGAGCCTGAGGATGAAATTACACCTTTGCCAGGCTATGACAGGTTAAACTTTATGGAGATGCAGGTAGCAAATTATCCACAGACTGAATTGCAAAGGAGGGCTTTAAAATGGGCTTTAAACCCTGCTGGGGAAATTAAGTGGATAAAAATAGTTAGTTCTTGTGTCCCTCGTTTTGTCTGTAGTGCTGAAAGCAATCTAAGAAGGAAGGAGGGACAATGTTGTTGTCTTGGTCTCAGCCCAGAGGAACGTGAGGGATGGAGCCACTGCCGGTGGAACAGGGAAGCACAGGAGCAGGTCCCAGCCTTCTTGCTGCCTGTCCCATTCCTTGGCCATTAGACTAAGCTGCCTTCCTGCTTACTGCAGTTTCTAATTTGTCTTGGATGTGTCTGTGTACTTTTTCCCAAGTCAGTTTACACCACAGTGTATCATTCATGGCTACCCTGGGGCGTGCCCAGTGGAGTGTGGTTCATAACTATTTTTGATTCATTTACAAAGGGGGTAGGTGACGTGGTTGCCTAGACAGCAGGGACTGTACTTGGTGACCCAGTGGGTCTCTCCCAGTCCTGTGTTCCTATGTAACCTGAGGTGATGCCATCTGAGATGCCAGTGATGTAATTTCAGACTGTCTGGCCTGAGCGCCAGCCCAGGCAGGGAGGCTGCACATGTGTAAGACAGGATGAAGCAGAAGAGAGGCAGGGCTCGATTCAAAATGAAACCAGTTAACTGAGCAGGGTACAGCAGATGGATTAGTTGTTAATTCCATCTTTCACCTGCTCTGAGAGGAAATAGCCTATCGTTATTTCACTGTGCAGCTCCAAGGTCTGTTGCAGATTAAGACAAATAACCAAGTTGAGTCATCAGGTTGTAGTGTCTCAACAAACTACTTAAAAAGATGTCAGGTTCTCGCTGTGGGTGGATGTTAAAGTAGCACAGCTATCAGAGAAATGCATCTAGAATCACATGAAGACTTCACTGTGTCATGCAGTGGTGGAGCACGTGTCCTCCAAGCTGGAAGTGATAGACGCCCGTAGCTGTCAGCGGGACAGGACGATGATGGACACCTTGCCGGGTGTGGGCACATCCACACTCACATGCCTTTACAGCTCTCAGAGCAGACACGTGCATCGAGCTGCTTGGAGTGCAGGCAGAGGAGCTCAGATCGGGCTGTGCCCATGTGGAGACTTGGCTGTGGCTGAGCAGTCCCAGTTCCAGTCAAATGGGGCACAGTAACGGTCACTGTATTCTTATGATAATATTTCTGTGTTTTGTACTTGTCCCTAATTTATTAAATCCCCAAATCCAATGGTCATCTTACCGAGATTACATGGCTGACAGCATTTTTACCCATGTTTCAGCTGTGCTACCTCTGTTGATACAAACAGGCTCTATGTAGTTTGGTCCAATGTCAGTGTTTTAATGGAAGAGGAGAGATTATTAATTGGATTAATTGGTTGTGCTCTTATATCACTGTCTGTTACTAGAAAACTTCTAGCAAATGAGTTTGTACTACATTTGCATTATTGGTTTGCTTCTGTTGAATTCAGTGCAGGGTTTCAGTGCAGTGCAGATCAGAATCTTTGGACTCAAATTCCAAGGGGATGACCATGTTGTAGGAAAACCATGTTCACAGCAGAAATTCCCAGTCATGTTGTTATGATAGCTTTGACTTTTCTGCCGGGCTAAATTTCAGAGCAACACTGATTTTTATTTCTTCATGCAACTTGTGATTTGCTGAGTTACAGCTGACAGCAGCGTTCCCCCGTCCTTAAGGGGTCATTCTGCATATGTTTGTGTGTGTTTGAAAGCTGCAGAATCACGTCTTACAAAGAAAGTCCTCTAAACATGCTTAGCTGAGTGTAATACCTTTTGTTTTACACCTAGTTTTCAAGACAAATATTACAAAAACAACTTTCAGTGCTTTGATGTGGGCTCCTAATTTTCTCATTGATGCTATTAATATTGCATGCCCAGTTGCTCTGTGGTGGGTGTCAGCACTGTGTAACAGCAGCCATCTGTGAGAAAGGAGCTGCTCCCTGGCATGGAGTAAAATTTAGGCCAGCTGTGCATGCTGGAACCGCATCTTAGGGACTGTTCCTCTGGGCTCTCCCTTCCCTGTGCTTTGCCTGAGACTTGGCACTGAGTGGAATTTCTGGTACCCAGGATCCCACAGCCTGGGGAGCTGCATTTCTGTATTAATGTCTGAGCTTCACACTCTGAAGGCAGAAGGTGGGGCCTGAATTATTGCCACACTGGGCTTGTGCTGGTGTCATTGCAGAAAGCTGGTTCCCCTCAACTCAGGGACTCGCCCATGCTCTTGTTCAGTTTGAGCAATACTTAAAACTTGATGTGTCACCCTGCACCTGTTCAGCACAAGTGGCATTTTATGGGTCTAGTAAAACAAGTGAAAATGCAATTGCAACTCTGGCCTGATACTTTATGAGAAGACAGTTTTCCTGTGTTTTTTCCTGTGGTGTTTGGAAAAATCTTATCGCTCTGTCCTATAGCTTTAATTTCTAGACATATAAGCAGGATAGAATTGAGAGAGCAGGGAAAACAAACTCCAAGCAGCATCCCAGGTAAGTCTTAGATACAGAGGATGTGTGTCTTGCCACATCTTGAATTGTTTTGCAGTCAGGCTTCTGGGACCTGAACGGATTTTCAAACCTGTGTCTGGGCTCAGTGGTTGGATTGCTGTCAGTAAAAAATGATCTGTCACTACCGTTCCCTTAGTCTGAGTTAACTGTCTGGGTGCTTAATGAAACACCTGCTGGCCTAGAGGCCAGTCCTTATGAAAAATAATGGACTTTGGCCAAGTTCTGCTTCTGGTTATATGGCCTGATCTCAAATTCTCATTTAATTTATAGAAATGAGGTTTATAAAATAGCTGTGTTTAGTAACACGTCAATTCTCATCTTCATATGGCACCTAAAGGGCATTTGCAATCGGAACATGGTCTCAAGATTTCTGTTATTCTCCAGCACACGTTCATCCTTTCTGTAACTCCCTTCAAAGTCCTTTGCCTCTCACAAGATTTCCTTTCTCAGGAGGTCTTGGGACAGGCATTTTGTGCATGGCTGCAGATGTAGGTCCAGTCACTCAGAAAAGGGCTTCTACCCTGGAGGTGCTTCCTTATAGACAGGAAAGAATACGTGTTTCTGCTCTCCATGTGGCCTTTGGAGGAATAGAAGCTTGTTTCTTTGAGGGCAAACAAACCTTCTGCAAAGACTTGGGAAGTGATTCATCTCCATTTACACAGTCTCCAGTATCAGCTTGTGAGACTGGGATCATATGTTGCACCTTATTATATAATGCCCCTGAACATAAATCACATCAAGACACTCTTAGAGTTTGCAGCAGCCGAAGTTTTATTAGTGCTGATGATAATTGCTGAAAGAGTATTATAATGGTCTACCCAGATAATCATGGCTGAGTTCGTCAGTAACACTGGACACTCACCTTCTGATAAAGGGCCTGGCTTTCAACCGTTGTGAGACTGTGCTGAGCTGGGAATGGTACAAGCCCAGAGAACTGGCACAGAATCTGCCTTCGTGGCTGGTCACATACTGGCCACATGGAAATTTTTCGCGGAAGAAAGATCAGAAGGGGGTTTGTGTCATAGAAATCGGTGGAACTAGTCAAAGGGCAGCTTTACTCTTCAGCTCACAAGTCATCAAAGATTTGTATTATCTGATATGAATCCTCTTTCATACTTAAAGGAATGCAGTCCCAGATCCTTCAGCAGCTCCCAGTTTTTCCATTGCAAATACCAGAACCACTGTTTAACCCCCTGCTGTGGTGATGTCAGAGGTCAGGACCTGAATGATCTGTGGAACCACCAGGAGCTGTCTCAGTCGTATAGAATCATAGAATCACAGAATAGTTTGGTTGGAAGGGACCTTAAAGTCCAATTCCAACCTCCTGCCATGGACAAGGACACCTTTCACTAGACCAGAGCTTTCACTCAGAGCTCCATCCAACCTGGCCTTGAATACTTCGAGGGATGAGGAATCCACAGTTTCTCTAAGTGACCTGTTAAAAATATGGAATACTTCACAAGTTTAGGTGGGTTTTTGATACTGAAGATGTTAAACTTGGCCAGGCCCTGAAGATAATGTGCAGATGTGTGTGCTCAGTAAGCCTAAGAAACTCCTGCTTGGCAGATGAATAGGAGTACTTGCTCTCCACATGGATGATGAGGCATATGCAGCCAGAGCTGGATTCCCATGGGACCTGAGCACTGCCTTCCGTGTGCACCTGAAATGGGCAGTGATTTCTCTGCTGCATTACTGAATCCCATCATATTCTTTGAAAGCAAATGAAAGAGGTTTTGGTCATAGTTGGCAGGAAGTTTATGGATAAGATGTTCAGCACAGGAATTTTGTTTCAGGGAAGTTTAGGTATGGATTCAGGTGGAGGCCTTGCATGAGGAGCAAATGAGCTGTGCAGTGAGGTCTGGCAGTGTTTTCTGATCTGGAATTTCTTTCTAAATGAAGAGTGAGATGAGCTTTGTTTTTCCAGAGAGGATGTGGAGGCTCTGTTTTGTTGGTAGATGCGGTTTTTTTGACTCCTTCATAAAATCCTTGATGGAAGAAAGAACTCTATATGGCGAATAGTGCTCATGTCAAGTCAAACAGCAAGAGGTTGTGGCTTGGAATAGAATTAAGTATTTCTAGGAGAAGCACAAAATGTGTTCTGTTTTCAGTGTGTGCCTTAATCCCACATCTTAGATTTTCCTTGATAGCATTTCTAACCAGCAGGCCCTTATCCATTCTCTACCAGTATTAGTTGCAGCTTAATGACACATAATTAGATTGGTTCTTTATCACTCAACTTGCCAAGTCGTTTATCTCTTGAAAGGCAGGATGGAGAGGAGAATTTATTGCCTCATTGTCTCTTGATGTTCTGCCACGGAAAGGCACATTTCGCCAAAGCCTTTGGGAAGGTGCATCATCAGGAATTGCAGGCGATTGCACACCTAGAAATGGAGGTGTTGCACACTGCCTGCACTGATAATCTACCCGAGTCCTTTTAATGTCACATTACCCTACATCCACAGGGTTTGGTAAAAAGGAGATTAGTGAGAAAGCTGGATGAGAAACACTTAATTTCTGATGTGTGCACATATATACACGTAAAGTGGATTTTTGACAGCTGATGCCAGCAAGTCGTTAAAGCAGATTTGTTGCTGAGAGTAGGTGTGTAAAGAGTAGAGGTGTGCAATTCCTGGGGCACTAAAACAACTGCAGTGTTCTCTTCTGGGGCAAATGGTGATGCTGCAGCTAGAGGGGAGTGCATCTCTCCTCCAGATTCTCCATGGAAGTCAGCATAGGCCGGCTGCTCACCAGGGCACTTGTGGATGGGGGTGGCTGTGTCTTGTGCTGATGAGCCTGCTGGAAAAGCAAATTTTGGAGTGTCTTTTAGAACTGCAGCTTTGGCTGCAGAGTAGATGTTTCTTTGGTATTTTGTCTTAAAAGAAATGCAGGTACTTCATCCTGTCAGTGTGGGAGGAGGAATCATCATAGAATCATAAAATGGTTTGGGTTGGAAGGGACCTTAAAGACCATCTTGTTCCAAGCCCGTGTCATGGGCAGGGACACCTTCCACTAGACCAGGTTGCTCCAAGCCCCATCCAGCCTGGCCTTGAACACTTCCAGGGATGGGGCATCCACAGCTTCTCTGGGCAACCTGTGCCAGTGACTCACCGCCCTCACAGGGAAGAATTTCTTCTTGATATCTAAACCTGCTCTCTGTCAGTTTGAAACCATTCCCCCTTCTCTTATCACTGCATCGCCTTGTAAAACATCCCTCTCCAGCTCTCTTTTAGCCCCTTTAGCTACTGGATAGCAGTTCTGGGCTTGTCAGAAAAATGGCAGCAGCCTGACTGTTTCACTTATAAATCCTCTGCTATGAGTGGTGTAGACACTCAGTGTAAATGTACTTGTGCAAATTCCGACCTAAGCTTTGATCCATTTTGTGCAATTGGTTTGTCGAATTAAGTAATACTGGCTGCTGAAAGAGTTAGGCCAACTAGATGTGTTGGCATTACAGTTTAGATTGTAATAAGTAATTTTCTAAGGAGACACACGACCAGTGTCTTCCATGTTGACAGTTTGGATGAAGGAGCTGAAGAGAAGGTGATGAATTCCAGTAGATCCAAGTCCTGGTGGTCCTCTCCTCCCCTCTGGTGGGAGTCACTGTCCACAGCGCCAAGCTGGAAGAATGTCTGCCTCAGCCTTTGTTACTGTGAGGTTGGAAAGTTATCCAAAATCCCTTTGGTGGCACTTTAGGCTAAGTCAGCAGATGCTACACAGAAACGGTTTAGTAGAGACACATCTTCCCCTCTGCCAGCATCTCTGGATGAACAGTAGCTTTTGCCAGAAGGGCTTCTTCAAATAGTCTCCTGGGGCACAGCGATGTCACACAGCTGCCTTTGCATAGTAAGTGTGTATGGCCCCGTGCCCATCTCGAGAGCTCTCTTAAAAGGTTCTAGGCCAAGATCATCATTCACTTGTTATAACTCACATATTGTGTTTGGAAGAACTGATTTGTGTAGAATCCAGCATCACAGATTCATAGGAAGGATAGATCCAAGTTGCCTGTGGCTTACATGTTAGAAAGCCATGATAATACTGGAAAATAACAGCAGTCCCTCACCTTCCACCTTTTCTAAGCACTCATGAGCCATTAATTAATTAATAGTCTGCACAGAATCCCCGGGAGTTGGCCAGCAGGCTGGTTCTGTGTTGGAGGGAGGTTGAGTGGAGATTCTGACATCCTTAGACTCTGGAGAGCTCATCTCGTGATACCCTGGTCACTGTGTATGCACAGCACCACTTCCAGCTAAGTGGAACCTGAGCTCTCCCTCTTGTAGGGCCAGGTAGGAAGTGGGTTTCTCTTCTATATCTCCCTGGTGCTAAGATTTTTTTATAGCTTTTTAGAAAAGAATGGGAGTGGAAGAAATGCTATTAAGAAGTTTACATGAAGGAATGGAGAAACTGTTCTGGGGAATCTGGATCCCCTGCCTTGCACCTGCAAGGCTGGTGCCTGCATCGAGCCCAGGTTTCCCACTCCTGTTAGCAGCCCAAAGCCTGCACTTCAGCTTCTCTCCGAGGAAACAGAAATACTCTTTCCTCTCTGTCTTGTCATCCTGCTGATGAAGCCTTCCAGAACAGTGGCGTATTCCCAGGAAAAGATTCTCTTTCAAGCCACTGACATGTAACTTGCTGAAAAATTCATGCCCAGCTCCAGTCAGAGACCTTGGCTTTCCCAGGAGCCTGGCCTGTGCCTGTCGGATTGCAACATGCCTGCAGGGAGGCAGGATCTGAAGTACAGGAGCAGTCCCAAGTGACCAGGGATTTGTTACAGAGTAATTGTAGCCACTGAGAAATGAGAGAATTGAGGCGCACTGTGATTATGCAATCGTCCGGGGTCCCCTTGATAAGTCAGTTACAGAGCAGAAGAGAACATCAGGTTCCTGTAATTTCTTCCTGTGCTCCTGCACAGAGAGGTGAGATGGGAAAAGCCCTTCTGATTTTTGGATTTGATTTGGACGTTGAAGGCTGTATTTTTAAAAGGCCTTAGCTCTCGTTGAGAAGTTATAGGGATGTCAATAGTAGAATTAATTTTTGGAAAGAAATCAGCCACTGAGTGATGTAGCTGAAGGGGATCAGGGGCTGCAGACATGCAGAGGGGACGTGGTCAGTGCACGTAGGGTATTCAGTAAGGAATGGGACCAGGTACACCTACCCCCTAGAGCTGCAGGTGAGTGTTTCAATGTCAGAAGGTGAAGGTGAACAGAGCAGAAGGTGTGCACCTTTCCAGGGGCAAGACAAGTGTGTGGTACTTAAGAGTTAGTGCTGCAAACCACGTGATGGCTCGGGGCAGAGGGATGATGAGCTGGACTTTCCACAGACCTGTACCTGCACTGGGCTGTTCTGAGTGGGGGAGACTTAGCAAGTGCAGCGGTACACTAGGGCAAAAGATGATTTTGCTGTCATTGTTTTCAGCTGACAGTGATTGGTGTTCCCTGGAGTACTGGAGATGCTTTGTCCAATTTAATTCAGAATATAGATTTGATATATTAGATGCTCTGTGTACGGGGGGGCAGAATCAGGGCACTTCAGTTGCATTTTTTAGCTGGAGAGCTTACTGCTGCTGGTGGTGAATGCTTGGCAGCAAGAGGAGAAGTTTGGGCTCCTGAGGTGTGTATCAGGGACAGAGGGACAGGTGGTGGCATATTTGTTGATTTATGTAATTTTTACATCCACAGATTTGTTAGGGTAATTTGGGGCTGTAATTTAATCTCTGTGCATTGATTTCCCAGTTTGCCAGCTCTTTGCAGACTGGGGTCTGTGCTCTGGGTAGCTCAGGTAAGCTGTGCCCAATTTCTGATGCCGGGGTGAACTCTGGGTGGCACAGGCTGTGTGGTATAGTCTGCAGTGTCTGCCTTTAGTGCTTTTTCTCATTTAAACTGAAAGGCTGACTTTCAGCAGTGGAAAACCCATAATTCTGGCTCTGCAGACAAGTGTATGATTTCTATAATAAGAATTCACTGATTGCTTCAGAAGTGCTTTGTGAGATTATTAGAATTAGGGATGGCTGCTACTGGCATTTACCTATATGGTGTCAAGGGATTTACTTAATTGTAGCTGGTGAAGGACTTTATAAACCTTAGATAAATCACTCTTCAGATGCACAAAATATTACCATTCTGTATAAATATTTTCTAGATAATGGAAGAAAAATATTTTAAAACACAGGAAGTAATGGAGGAACAAGATCTGTTAAATGTTGAATTTATTTGGGAGCTGTTGCAGGCTGAACAGAGTCTGAAGATAATGAAATAGTAATAAACCATGATGTGATGGCCCACATTTTGCAGCAGAGGCTGGCTCAGTGTGCACCATTCTGCGTCAGCCCAAATTAGACTCGCAGGTCCCAGGGTGAAATGGAGAATCGTGCCCACTGGTGCAGCAGGGCTTCCATGTGCCTGGCACGCTCAGAAAGCGACACAGGGCTGCCCATTCTGGGCCACGGGCTTTGCCTTCACACTTTCTTTCCTCCTAGGGTTTGTGCATTTACTAGCTGGCATCTTGGCTTTGGCCCCTGTGGCAGGCAGCCTGGTTTTCGGCGTGCTGAGCCTTAGAGATGCCCTTGACTTCGGTGGGAGCAGAGGGAGCGAAGCCCTTCTCATGGCTGGGCCAAGTGTGTCTGAGTCAGAGAAAGGGCAGGCAGCCAGGGCTTTTCCTCACAAAGGCAAGGAAGCTGAATTCATTTAGTTCTTAAAGGAGTGTTTAGCTCTCAGATTGGAAGGGCCCACAGAAATCTGATACAACATTACTGGAGTCTATTCGGATACTTTGGTGGGAATTGAATAAGACTTGAAATGTGTTAAAGTCTTTGCACTTTCAGCTGTAATGACAATGCTGATAAGCAGAATTGAATTAAAGATAATAAAGGAGAGAGTTGTCTTCCATATACTGTTATCTGGTTTCTCTTGATAAAAATGTCTACATCTAGATTATTTTAGGTTTTGTTTTGTTTCCCTGTGGTATCATACTCTCTTTAATAAATAATTTGTGATTCTTTGTGACAATTTTCTTTACTCCTGAAGAGAGGAGATCCAGTTTCGTATCCCTTCTGGCTTTGAGGTGTGTAGATGCAAACAGCTTCTGCCGTGTCTTTTCTTCTTAACATTTCCTCCTGTTTACAGTTGTGCCTGCACCTTGGGAAAAGTTTACTCAATGCAAGGTAAATATTTTCACTCTCCTGGTACACTATGATTTTATTGTCTTTTTTTTGTTTGTGGAGACAAATAAGAGCTGTTTGAGCTGCATGAAATGATTAATTTTGCAAAAGAGGATGGGTGATCACTGCCTTTCCCTAGAGTCTGTTCTTAAGTTTCCCTCTGAAATTTATCACGGGTGGGGGTAAAAAGCCTCTGAACATTTATGTGAGTACATCTTTGGCTGGTTTTCTAGTGTAGCTTTGCTCTAGCCCAGGTCTGTGTCTCACTGGTGGGGTGGATCTCTGATCTGCCAAGCAGTGCTAGATAGATTGGAGTGTGTCAGGTACAAGTTGCTGTAAGTTGTTTCCCCCAGGACAGGGGCACTCTGAGGGTGCATGTTATGGACAGAAGTTCTGAGGACAGTGCTGGCTGCTGCATCATGACTTGTAGTCGTGCAAAGAGAGGGCAGTAGGTTTTTTTTTTTTGTGATCTGGCCCATCAGGAAGCCAGAATTGCATTACTGTCTGTGGCATGCTGAAATCTCTTGGAGTCCCCCATTAGAATTGGGTAGTAATTTGGTGTGTTAATCTCCTGCTTTCTCTTCCACTGGGACCTGCACATGTCATTCTGTAAAGTTTCCCTTTCTGCATGTCTTTGCTGCCGTAAGTGGCCAGCCGGGAAGTGCTGAAGGCTGATACTCTGAAGAAGAGGGGCAATTATCCCTTGGATGTACTCCATGGAGTTGTTTTCATGGTCCTTTCTCTGGGCGTGTGATCCAGATACTGCTGGTGACTAGTAAGGTGTGGTGGACATGTCATGTTCCAGGGAGTGTAGCTGGTGGCTCCTTTTCTGTCTGAGCAGATGGACTTTGTGAGCTATTAGGCATCAGCTGGTGAATGGGATGGGGCACTGAATATCCATACTTGCTCTTCTTAGGTTTGCTGCTGAGGCATTTTGGGGTTGCTGTGAGCTGCTGTGTAGAACTTCAGTACCTCAGGGCTGGGCAAGGAAAACCAGGCATCTGCCTAAGGCTGTAATTTAGGGAGGAGCTGAAAAATCGTGGTAGTGGCAGAGCAACTTCTTGTGTACCAGCTTCTTTGCATGGCTGAAGAGACGAAGGCTGATCTGGGTCTCCAGCTCAGGCACAGACTCCTGGCTGTGGCTGCCTCCAGCCTTGCTCTGCTGAGGAGCGACATCAGGCTGAGGGGCAGCCCTTCAGTGGGGTAGGACCTGTGTCTGGCCAGGTCTCTGCTGTGACCTGACCCCACCCTCTGCTGCAGAGGAACCCCCAGGATGGAGGTGCTTGGCCCCGAGCACTGCCTGTCACTGCCGTGTGTGCTGATGGCCTCAGATATTCCCGGATTTCAGAGTCTGCAGAGCTGCTCCAGCTCAAGGTGCTCATCGCGTCTTCAGCTCTAAGAATTTCTTCAGAGGCCTCAGAGGTAAATGCAGGGCCAGGACTTAACCTCACTGCGAACAGTTTCACTCAGCAATGATTTATAGATCATGGTTAGTCGTTGTGGCCTGTTAGTTAGTGTGGCTTTTAATTGGTTTAGTGTGTTCTGTGGTCTTTTTTTTTTCTGTTCTAGTTTTTTAATCAAAGCCTCTTTCTTGTAAGGCCTTGTAGGGACATAAGTTTTTACAAAAATCATAATACTTATTTATCAAATATGTTTATCATTTCATGTTTGCATGGACCTGCTGCCAAGCTGTGGATGGTTCTGTCTGTCAGCTTTTGTCAAGATAAAGTGATAATGCCTCTGGTTTTGTGAGGGTTTTTTTATCAAAAGCTTGTATTTGTCCCCTGACCTCAGAACACTTTTTTTATTCTACATTTTCAATGTTTGGTGGCATTTCTCCAGTCTAAGATTGCCTCTTATCACTGCAGCTGGCTCTAAAATCCAGCTGGAATCAAATTCGTGTTTGATTTAATGGCACAGCAGCAAACATAGCTGTAGAGTGGCTGGCAGCTTCTTGGGCACAGCCTGACTATTGAGAGTCTGTCTGCTGAGGCTGTACTGCAGAGATCCTTCTTTTCACAGGAGCATCCTCAGGTACACTTGTTATTTACTTTCTGGAGAAACTGCATCGTAAAGTTATTCTGCTTCCTCTGTGTGCTTTCTGCATTGCTCTGAGCTGAGCCTTGTTCTTTTTGCATCTCTGTGCTGTGCTCTGGACCACAGAGCCTGTATTTTCAGGCAGTCTGTGTCTCTGTGTGTCCTGGGTTCCTTTAACCACACTCTTACTTGGTGCAAATGCTGTTGCTCTCTGGGCCTGTCACTCTCCCACGCTCACTGGATAGTCCAGGGGGCCGAGCTGTTTGGGGGCATTTCCCTGGAGCGAGATCAGGCTCCCTGTAATCCAGAATGGTGCATGTCTGGGGCTGTTACCCATCTCACTGGGACACCTCTGGTATCTCTTCGGTTACTCATAGACACGGTGACGCGTGACTCTGTAACCAGAGCATTTAGTCTTTGCTTCACGATTTTGCCTAAACAATAGTGCCTTTAGACAGGTTCATTTTGTCTGAGACCAGACAATATATCAGCTGTTCTGTGTTGGGTTTTTTTTTAGACACTGATCCTAGCAGCAGTGTCTTCCTCATTTCTCATCATTTTCTGCCACATAGTAAAATTATTTTACCTGCACTTTTCTTGTCTTTTCCTTCTCAAGGACAGATCAGTGTACAGGCTCTGTTCTCACTTCTGTTGACCCTTTTTTGTCCTAGCAATTCAGCATTTCCAGAGGTTGTTCTCCCCCCCAGTACTTCCTGTTTTCCCAGCTCATAGGAGGTATTTTGTTGTCCTTTTTCTCTTCTTCCTTTGCTCTCCAGGTTTTTGACACTGTAGTGCATGTACTGTGTGGTAACAACATGATTGCTGTCAGATTTCTGAAAGTAAATTGGCTCTTTATTAGGTTCTTTAAAGTCTCATAGATGTGCCAAATAGAAGCAACCTCTCATCTACATTAAGAAGCAAGGGAGAGAGCTGAGCTCCTCACAGAGCAAGAAAGGACACACAAGGACAGTGAGTAACTTGTCTGAGGTTATTTGTGAGTTCTGTGGCAGTGTCCCATGCTGGTACCCTCAGCTTGTGGTTGTGTCTCTCGATATGTCCTGCAAGGAAACAAAACAAGAGGCAGAGCCCTGCTTCTCTCCCCTGGTGAAGACCAGCTCCAGGCACTGGTCTGTACCAAGGCAGAGCTGAGGGTGCTGTGAGCCTGGAGGCTGGCAGTGTATCCCACCCTCTTCCTGTTGCTTCTACTGTCCCTCCTAGGATGGGGCCTGGAAAGGAATATGTTCATGTTGTGGATATGGGTGTGGATGTTTGCTGCTGTCTGTGCACACATGGAAATGCTCTTTACAGTTCCAAAATCAGCTGGAATTTGTCAGTACTGCGAGTGGGGCAAGTTGTTTCACAGGCCCATTGAAGGTTCCAGCATGGAATTGCAAGGCTCTGTGGCAAGCGTGGAGACTTCCCATCTTCTGTCTGCTCTCCAAGCTGGAGGTTCTCGAGCTGTCTCTGGTTGGTGCTGTGTCTGTGTGTCAGACACAGCTCAGGCACGGTGCTGTCAGTGCAGCTGGACTTGCCTCCTCACTGTCTCAGTGCCCTCTTGCAGATTCACCAGGCCGTGTGTCCTAGTGCCCACCTGGCCTTTGTTTGTAATGACTGGGAATAAGGACAGGTGGAGGAGCTGTTAAGGTTTTCTTGGGCATCTTCTGTCCTTGGATACTGCTTCTCTGATGTTCTCCCCGTTTCTCAGCCTGCTTTTCTGCTTATAGAATGTACAGCTGTCATTTTGTGCCTCATAAAAATCCTCAATTAATATATTTCAGTTCTCCTTAGAGCCTGAAGTTGTTGTAAATAGAAAGTAGGGGTGCCAGACAGTAGTAGGCATCCTCCAGCAGCAGAGTAAATGTTGATGATCTGTTTTAAGAACAAGTTTTTTTGCAAAGCTTTTATGCCATAAATCTGATGTGTGCGTGGCGCAAGGAATCTATTTTGGGTCCTGTTGTTGTCCTCTTTTGTCTTCCCTTGCTTTTTTGTTTGTTTACTTGTTTCTGTGCCTTTTGATGGTTTCTTATTTTTGGTGCCACCTTTGACCTGATAGAAGATCACATTAGTGTCAGCTGCTGCTCTGGGAGTTGGTACTTTTGTAGGGATTTGCATCAGGACTGCAGGCTGCTTCAGAAACACCCATTGAGCAATGGAGGCGCTTCCCTTCCACAGGAGCTGATGCTCTGCATGTTCTGGACAGAGACCTTGAGGTGGGGGTACCCTGATATGTTGGGAATGGAAGGGGTTTGGCTCATGTCTGCTGATATAAAAAAAAATTGAGTCCTTTTGCATCAGTGACTCAGTGACTTGCAAATGTGCTCCCAGGTTCCTCAGACAAGGCACCTGTGGTTGAAGGGAGAATCTCAGTGGTTTGTCCTAGTGAAAATTTGCAGGAAACAGGAATGAAGCCCAGACATGTGACTACTACCAGTTGCTCTAACTAGGATTTGTGGCATGGGTAGAGTGTGATTTCCAAAACTAGAACGGTCCCTGCTGGCTCAAGCATTCTCCTATACAGTGACTGAGGATGGGGTGACCTGAATGCCACCGCTTTTGGGGGCGTTAGTCCCCTGCTGAGCCCAGTGTCTTTAGTTGATAGTTGCAGGCTCTCTGCAGGAGGCTGTGGAGGAGTTGTGAATAGTTCCCCAAACAACTTTATTTTTTCATTTAGGTCTTGAGAGGATGGTGAACTGTTTTCTCTGTTGTAACATGAAGTCAGGCAAGAAGGAATCTCCACTGCTCCACCACTCTGGAGCAGAAGATTATTCTTTGAGCGCTGAAGCGTTAAATGCTGAATCCCTGTTTAAGCAGTTTAAAAATATCAGACCATTGTGGTAGCTGAGATAACAACAGATCCTGTGTGTGTATCTTGTTTTCCTTTGTGCGCATAGGTGTCGTTTCTCCCCTGACCTATTTAAGAATAGCATTTGTACATTTGTTCTCCTAGTCGTCCCATCCTGCTGCTCTGAAGCCAAGGTCTAGCTGGCAACTGGAAATAAATAAGTGCACACAGCGACTGCTCCATTTCCCCCTGTGACTGCTCCAGATCCATAATTCCCCCAAGGTAGATGGGCCATTACGCACGATAAGATCACTAACGTAGCAGGTGAATATTAGATATATGAAGTTAGTCAGCTGTAAATAAAAGGCCTGGCAAAGAATAAAAGGCAAAACGTTGTCCCTGAGGAAGTGAATGGGGATATGAATGCCTTCCTGCCCTAGTGCCCTAAAGAGTTGATGCAGAATCTGGACTGTATCCACCTCCCAGGTGAAAGGCATGTGGCAGCCTAGGCTTTGTCCTTTCCTTACTTGGAGGCAGGAGCTGTGTCCTTCCAAGCATGCCTTGGGAAGATGGGTACAGCAAATCTTCTCATGTGGTGTTGGTCTCTGTCTCTGCTTGTGGCATTTGGAGGCCTCAAGTCCATCCCATGCTCTCCTGGTTAGAGGTCTTTATCCAGCCCCCCCCAGTAGCAGAGCTGGGGACATCCAGCAGACTCCTGTTCTTATTTCTCCTTGGAGTGTGGTTTGTCTCCCAACTCTGCCTGGCAATCCTGGGGTGGCCTTGAGTTAAGTCTCTTGAGTGTCAGATACATCCTTCTCCTCTGACACAGAGGTTTAGTGTTATTTACTACAGCAAGTTTCTCAGCTAAGGATTGCAAAGGCAAAATGAGCTAAAAGGGGACTGGAAGGTGCTAGAAAATTACAACTGTTTATAACTTTCAACTACTGCATGATGTTGCTGCTTCCTTGTCTCTGGCAGAGTTTTGTGCTGGTTTTTGGCTTGGACTGCATTGTGTTTAGTGGGGCACAGGCTTCAGCAGCGTGTAGGTGTGGCCAGCACAGGGTACCCTCCCTCTTGTTGCCCTCCTGGAGAGCTGCACACGTGTGTCTGGAGGCAAAACCAGCTCTTGGTCTGCCTGTGGGGACCATTGCTGGGAAAAGGGTCATGGACATTTCTTTGGTGAGCTTTGGAGTGGTGCTGGGCTGGGGGTTCACCTGGTCATGTTTATCATGGCACATCTTCTGTGAGTTTGTCAAGCAAAGAATAAACAGTGCAGGAGCAGAGAAAGCACTGACACCTGCAGAGAATATGAGGAACAGGGAAACTGGTCCTTTATTCTTTTTTTCTCCTCTTTCTTCTTCCAAGCTTTGTTTGATTCTTTTTAAACATAAACCAAATAAAAAACATAATAGGCAAGATGCCAAGTGGTTTATTAAAAGCAGCCCTAGTGCACCAGCTGGAGTTCAGTAGAAGTTTAGGGTGCTCAAAAAATATGAATTCAAGGAATTTTTTGTATATATAAGTTTTATTATAGAAGTCCAAGCAAGAAGAGGCTTCCTTTGATACTGAATAGTGATGGGACCAAGCTTATGTCTGTTGCACTATCAAGTGTTCCTGTGAGGAGCAGGCCTGGGTTTGAGTTTTCTGGACCTCTTTGGGCCTTTGCTGTTCTCCAGCTGAACTGATACAATCAGTGAGTTAAGACATTGCTGAGACACTGCTATGATTCTGTCTTATACCTGAAAAAGGCACCATCTGAAGAGCCCAGACCCTTTTACTCTGTACGAGGGTTGACTGGTCAACTAAGTGAGCCACAAGTGTTCAGCTTGAACCTGGACAAGGTCCAGTGTGTGTTACAGAGCCTTCCTGTGGCCAAGGGATTGCTGCCTGTCAGGTGAGTTGGGGTCAGACTGGTCCATTTTAATGGTCAGTAGCTTGCAGTCGGGTTTGGCTTCTCATACCCCATCTTGGACAGTGCTTCAGGATTGACTTCCAGTTGCTGACTCAAATTAGAACTCAAACCATTTGTCTTGGCTGGTTTTAATGTGAATTAAGGTCTTGAAATTTTTAGTGCAGCAGTCATGACGTTAGTGTCTCCAATAAGTAGCTTTTCTTTGTTTACATTTGAGTCCTCCTAGAGAATAAAAGTGAATATGGGTCTTAAGCTCTCAACTAGGAATAATAAAGTCCATATGGAGAATTAGTTCATTCTATCTGCAATGGTTTAAATCCACATTTCATTTCACACAGGCTCTTTCATGTGTAGACAAGGGCAAGGAATACAGTTTTGTGAAATGAGGGATATTTGAGAGGCACAGTTGATTTTGAGACATCCTTTTCAGCTTTGTGGAGCCTTTCAGCTGTATAAATAAAAGGCAAACAGGGAGTGGTTAAGGGTTTTTTTTGTTTCCTCTTGCATATAAATGCCTTTTCTAGATACTTTTTCATTGTTTCTTATCTATCCAAGTGAAGTGTTTCCCATTACATTAAAATTAAAAAAAAAGGGGGCTGTGGCGTCCTTCACTTTTTCCTCCTTTAACTCTTCCTGGAGTGTCCATTGCTTTGTCAGTCTCAGCATGTCTCCAGATTCAGTAGCTTAGAGCACAACCTTTTTGTTTCAAACCATGATTCAAAAACACATGACAGAAATACCCATGTAGCTGTCTGGGACTGGGTATGAGTGGGTGGAGGTGCTGGTGGCTCTTCCCAAGGCAGCCAGGAAGGTGGAAGCTCTCCCCTCGCTCTCTCTGGGCGGCAGAAGTGTCCTCGTGATTCAGCTGGTTTTCCTGCATCATCATGGTATGCTGTGTCCATACCTTTGTCATATGAAGTTAAGTCACTTTTCTTGTCAAAAATAGTTACCAGTTTCCAGGCCATCTACTGATGCTGTGATGCTGTGAACTGCTCACTTAAGGTAACCTGTGGGAATAAACTTCCCTTCCTTGCTGGTCTGTGATGAGGTGTATTAATGAGTGCCTGGACGAGGTTTCATGGAGAAAGCTGTTTCACTGTCCCACACCCTATGTACACACACTTCTTCTCCTCCCAGGTCATGTAACCATCCCACAGCTCAAGTGGTTTATTAAGTGGCCAGAACTCCAGCATGAGCACAGTTTGAATGGATTGTGTTTGTTTTGATGTGATCAAAAAACACCCACGAAGAAAATATGTTGGGCTCAGGGTGTTCTCTAGGGCTCAGCCCCATCCCAGCGGGGTGGAGAAGAATTCTCCAGTTTTATTTTCACAGTGTCCCACAGCTGAAGCCCAAGCATCCCTGTTCACATTATCTCATACATTACGCACTGCTTAAGCACAGCCCTAAAATACACACTTAACTTCAAACACCACTGGCTTTACTATGCAAAAATAATTCCATGTTTTGCTTTTTGGGACCACAGCCTGAACAGCCATGGCTTTGTATGGAGAGGGAAAGGGAGAGGTGCTCTGCTAAAACCTGGGCAAGTCCCAATACTTGTTGCACTTGGAAAAGTGAACCTGTGTGAGGAGCTGTGAAACCTTTTATAGTGGGAGCAGGTACAGGGCACTGGGAGTCTGCAGAGCAGCAGCGAGTTTGACCGTGTGGGAAGAGACGTGTAAAGCGGGTGGGCTGAAGGGTGTTGGGAGATTAAAGTCAGATGCATTTTGTGAAGTGTTGCCTGTGGTTGCACTGGCAGTTTGCAGAGAAGGAGTTGAAGAGTTGTGGAAAGAAATGCAGTTAAATAGGTAGGCTGTGCTTGTGAAGAGGGGAGATGGATCCTCAAAGGCCATGAACTGAGAAATGCTGTCAAATGTAAATTAAGCAGGGGGGAAAAAATATGTTTGCAGGTTATTTCCATCAGTTGTGACAAGCTCCACTGGTTTGGTCCATTCCCAGCTCTTAGCAATTTAACTGAGTGACTTGAGGTCCAGACAAAGGACATAATAAGTTAAATTTGAAGAAATATCTAGTCAGAACCATTAAATTCACAGTTCCTGTGCGAACATCCATTCTGTATTTGTTTTTTGGCATTATTGCTGCATATGCTGAGAGGGAATTTTGAACCAGTATTAGTAAGTCACTATGTAAAACTCCTAATGCCACAATTCCTAACAGAAGCTTGTTTATCCCATCTCAAAATGGATGTTTCATTCCAAGTACTTGTGACCCAGGTAGTTTTACTTGGATCCAACCTGAATTCAGAATATCCCCTCCACACAGAGAGCTTCTTATGAACAGCTAGTTTAGAGGCCAAAAGTCACTTGTAGCAAGTACAGAGGATAACTTCTGAATAAATGAATATATTGGCAGAAATCATAAGCTGCTTACAGGGTGTTTGCAAACAGGAACAGAGAGTACATTCATCAAAGAAATTACTCAGTTTGAATAATTTGTTCAGCTCAGAGCATGTTTACCTGCCTGTGAGGGGAATGGGGAAGTTTAATTGGCAAATGTTTGTATTGTGCTTTGAGACAGTTGTATGAAAGGGAAGTGTTCTTGTTGTTTCTGGGGTTATAATTCCTTCTGTAGTTTGTGTGAATGCCTCCTTTTTTCAGGGTTGTATAAAGAAGGGATGCAGTAGTTGTTTGCAACACATGCATGTGGGGGAGGTCCCAGAAAAAGATGTCTTTACTTCCCAGGGCACCGTGGGTGGGTCTGCCCTGCCTGCAGAGCCACCCCCACACACCCACCCATGATCTGCAGGCACCCAGGCGTGGAAGCAGCTGGGCACAGACTGCCCTGGGGTGTTACAGACCCCAAGTACCCAGGCAGAGTTGTTTCTGCTTCAGCTGATGCTGGATATGTCCCTTTTTTATCAAAAAGGCCTCAGTGTTGTATTTGAACTTTAACAAGTTTTGCAGAGTAATGCATCTTCCATGAAAGCAGTGAAGCTGTGACTGCATCTGTTCTGTCCAACTCACCGGCTGCTCTTTAGAGGAACTGTAAGGAAACTGCAAGTAAATGTGCAGATGTAGAAAAGCAGATACAGGTCTGAACTGGGCTGGAAAGTACTCTATAAATACCTTACCAAACAGAGTGTCTCATTACTCAATATCTAGAGAGAATCCTTCTCAGTTACATCACCATTGATTTTTGGAAATGGATGAGTGTCACTGGGAGCAAAATTTGGCCCATACAACTAAGTAATAAATATCTTTTTTGAGGAAGTATATTTATACACAAAGAGTGAGTCTTGTATCTTCAAGTTACATTTGCAAAGCTACTGCCTGAAAATTGGCATGGTTCCTTCCAGTCAAGGGATCTGGAGACAGTTTTGCTGCATCACAGGCTGCAATAGTATCTCTGAGGCTTTGAAAATGAGCGCCAGTGTCTCTGCAAACAGGATACTGTTTGTGAGTTCTAATTGGAACCAGTCATGTCTGAATGCTGCAGACTTTGAAATAAGGGGGCTAACTTGAGAAAGCTATTCAAGGTCTATCCCCACAGTGTTTCCCAGATACACAGGGGTGAAGAGCTCACTGAGATCAAGGCCCAGTGTGAGATTCTGCTCTGAACTTGAACTGAACAAATTTTGTGTGTGTGTGTTGTTTTGAAGACATTTGGGTGCTTCAAATATCCTCCTTCCTCTCCTCCCTAGCTTGGCAGGAATTAGATGCAAAAACATTTTAAGACAGACTTTTGCAAAGGGGGAATTGAGTCACAGAGAAGCTGAATGCCATATATTTGAAGTCAGTGTTTGTCTTCACACTTAATGAAACCGGTGATTGGAAGAGGTAGGGGGGAAGGGAGGGACGTTGGATCATCTTCTGTAACTCTGTGATAGTTGTGTATAAGCAACTGACCTGGCTGAGAATTTCATTTTAGCTTTTGCCACTTGGCTGGAAGCTCTGGCTAACACACTCAAATACACTCTGGTATTTTGGTGCAACAGTCTGTCTCTTTAAATGCTTCCTTAAAGCAAATAGGCATTGAAAAGAGGTATTGTTTTGGAAGTAGGTAGTTGTTACTCTGCAATGCAAACTTGAGAGTTTTCTCAGCTGGATATGTCTTTTTGGCCCTCCATTCTTTAGAGATTTTCTCTAAGTTGTGGTTGGTACAAAATATTTAAAATCTGAAGTCTTATGTGATAGTGAATGTTCTTTGGTTGTGATGCAGTGGTTCATGGAAATTCTCAAAATTAGAATGAATGGAAGAGCAGATGGGCTCTGATCAGGAAAACCGTAAATTGTAATTCTCTTGGTGTGTGTTATCTTGTGGTTTGCTTTAGTCTTCATTTAGACCAGCTTTAGAAAGTTAATATCAACCGTTAAACCTTTTAGGCTATCTTCCCCCCACTTTTTTTTTTTCTGTTTTAGAAATGAATAAAAGAGCTTTGTACAGTTCTTGAAACTGAGCCTGAAACAGCTCTGAACAAAATATAGTGTTCCTTTCAAAATCTTGGAAATAATTACATCATAGGCAAATTGGGCCAGAAACCGTTAATAGTATTCTTTGTGGAATGAAATCCCTTGGGAGGACCTATTTCAGCAAACTGGCATTGTTTACAAATAGATGCAGTGGCAGATACAGTTGTCCCATTCTGAGGGACAGCTGAGACTGTGCCCTATAATGGACTTCACAGAATAACCGCCTTGCTTTTGATAACAAGCCGAAAACGTGCCCTGGTGCGCCTGTGGTTGGCCTCACACCGGCAGTCTCGGGAGTGAAGCCTGGTTTTGGGACTGGAAAACTATTTGTAGGTGGGTTAAAGAGAAAATAAAAGCCTCTCTTGCATGAGCTCCTGGTCTGTGAGAATTGCTGGAGAAACAGGGAAACATGTCCAGGTGTCTCTGCTGGGCTTCAAAGACTGAGAACTCCATCACCCATCTCTGTGCAGAGATGGGATCTCTGGATCCCTGGACATCATGGGCTGTCCCTTCTCCCCACACACTCAGAACGAGTGGTTCTCTGTGTTACCTCACAGTAGTTTTCATCACTGGCTATTCCCCCCCCCCTCCTTCCTTACTAGAAAACCTTCTGCATTTCAGGACGGAAATCACAAAGATTAGTAATATTAACTGTTTGACCTAAATCTACAAAGGCATTTAGTTCTCTAGGTAAATAGGCTAGTCTGTACTTGAAAACTAGATTGGCACAAGCCCTAGCCTGGGCATGGTTATAGCTGTTCCTGGGTGATATAAAGCACATTACTGCTTCCATATGTTCTTCCGTAGGAGGGTGGGCTGTGTCCCTCCACTGCCAGAGCAGCTCTTTACCTGGACACTTGGGCTGTGTGGGTAGAGCCCTTTCATGGGGACCAGGCACATGCTGGGGACCGTGGTTTTCTGTGAAGGATCTCTTGTGCTTTCCCAGGTGGTGTGGTCCTCTCTGACAGCTGCCTCCAGTACGACGCCATTAGTTGGGAGTGTGTAATCTTTTCCACACTTCTGTGCCTGAAGGCAAAGCTCTAAGGGAGCAGCACCTGGTGGTGGCTGCCTGTGGTTCAGTGTGCGGGTGGAGGGGAGCAGCTCCCGTGGGAACAGAGCCGTGTGGTAGCAGGACAGAATGAGACTTGGATTGTTTTCAGGATATGAACATTTTACCAGCTTAGGTTTTGATTGAATTGAAGGCAAACACATACTCAGTTTTATGTGCAAGAAAGTTTCTTAATTTGTGCTTCTGAATGAGTTTTCTTGGAGAAGATCATTCCTTTTGAAGCCCCAAGCTCTCCAAATGTAGCAGGGAGGGAACAGAGTTCTTAATGCTTGTTACCCATATCCCCTCAGCATGTACCTTGTTTCTTACCTCATAAAAATGGTTGACTACAATGCCAGGTAGTTTCAGTAAATCATTTAAATTTTACTTTGGAAGTCTGTTTTAGAAGAAAGTTTGGATTGTAAGCAACTACAGGGAAAAAGTTATAAGCAAATACTTTAAAAGCCTATAACAGGGATAATACAGTGGTTTTTAGGAGCTGGCCGCTGAATTTATTTACACTTAGCAGCAGTAACTTTATTCAGACCGAACTTCTAACAGAGAGGTTTTCTTATTCCACCGGAAGGCTTTTCTCACCCTCTCTCCTCCCCAGGCCACCAGCCTTGGCATCCTCCCTTCACAGGCATGTTCTGTGTTCTGCTTTGCAGGAGGCTGTGAGGGCTGCTGAAGATGTCCGATAGTCTGGATATTGAAGAGAAACCTCCAGCCCCACCGTTGAGAATGAACAGCAACAACCGCGATTCTTCAGCACTGAACCACAGCTCCAAACCGCTTCCCATGGCCCCTGAGGAGAAGAACAAGAAAGCCAGGCTGCGCTCCATCTTTCCAGGAGGCGGGGATAAAAGTAAAGTATCAGCAGTGCAGATGGGTGGCTCCATCTCTGTGCTTTCTGGTGGTTGTTGGTTGCCGTGTTTACTTTCTGCCACTGTTTTCTTTCTGTTTCAGTTGCAGACCCTGGTACCAAAGCCTTCTGTTCCAATTACTCTAGGAACATGTTTCAAAAGAGGAGGAGGTGTTCAGTCAGTTACTTTCTTGTCTCCAAAAAGCCACTAAAATGTGCCCACATTGTGCAACTTGCCTTTTAAAAATAACTTTATAGTTAAGCTGGGGAATCCTTTCCTTTGGATTTGGCTTTGCATTAGCAGTGAAAACAGATGAGGTTTGTGTACTTTTAGAAATATATTCGCAGAAGTGAGAGGGCAGTGTGCCTGACACTTCGAGGGTTTTTTTTAGAGGACTTACATTCCAGGAAGAAGAGCAAGGCTCTTCTTCTTGTTGCTTTTGCAGTGAGAGTGGACACAGAATGGCTTGGTTTAAAACCTGCTAGGTGTGATTACAGCAAGGGAGTCTTTTAAATATGCAGCAAACAGCATTTCAGTTGCATTCTTTGAAATGCATTTGCAGAAGCGAGGGGGTTTTTTGAGTTAATGTATTAACAGAATTAAGAGAAGGGATCTTTTTTTTTTCTAACGCCATGGGAACTGATGGGCTGCACCCACAAATGCTGAAGGAGCTGGCTGATGTCACTGCAAGGCCACTCTTACTATCTTTGAAAGGTTGGTGTGACTGGGGGATGTTCCTATGACAGAAACAAAGCAAATATCACATCTACCTTTAAGAAGGAGGATCTGAGGAACTGCAGGCCAGTCAGCCTCACCTTGGTCCTTGGGAAAGCAGTAGAGCAAATCCTCCTGGAAACCATTTCCACATAAATGAAGGATAAGAGTGCAATCAGGAATAGTCAGCACAGACTTACAGAGGGTTATTCATGATGAGCTATACTGACAGCCTTTTACCTTGAGATGACAGGCTTGATGGTGAAGGCAGAGCAGTGGTTGTTACTTCTGCTTTAGTAAGGTGTTCAGCAGAGCCTCCCACAGCACCGTCACAGACAAACTGGTGAAGTACAGTCTAGATTAAGTGTACAGAGAGGTGGGCTGACAACTGGCTGAAGTTCTGAGCTCAGAGGTTGTGGTCAGCAGCGTGAAATCCAGCTGGATTTCAAGAGGAAACACCTCCGTCCCTGGAGGTGTTTAAGAAGAGACTGGATGTGGCACTTAGTGCCATAGTGTAGTAACTGGTAGTAGTGGATCAAGGGTTGGACTTGATGATCTCAGAGGTCCCTTGCAACTCGTATGATTCTATGATTCTGTGATTCTATGAATTCTGCCTTCAGTGTGCGTTGCTGTCCCTTCAAGGAGAACCCAGACCTATGGAGCTGTGGTCATTCCCTTGGAGCTCCAGCTCACTTGTCCTGCTCGGCTGCCACGTTCAGGAGTCTTTCCCACAGGTTGTGTGGAGCAGTTGGAGGTAGCCTGGCATTCAGAACTCCTCACAGGCTGTAGAAGGCACATATGAGCCCCATTCCTGCCCTCAGCCTTAGGCAGTCTTGCAGACCCTTCTCATGGGAAGGCTGTGACTGGATGGGCCCATTCCTCAGGCAGACCTGACTGGTTCACTCTGCAGTGTGTTCCCCCACACGTCCCCTTCCGAGAAAAAAATTAATTTTCCATTGATTCTTTTTAAAGGTCAAAATGAAAATCTCTCCCGGCTTTTTTAATTCCTGGAAAGACTTGGGTCACTTCTTCCCCTGAGTGCTAACAGGATGGTATTATCCCTTTCTAAGGGAGCATTTCTTAAATAGGAGGTGCTGTGTGAAATGCATGCAGAAAAGGGGAGATCCAGAAAAAATCCCTCCTGAAAATGGTCACTGACATTAAAAATGTAATTAACTACCAGTCAGAGCAGTCTTAGGAAACATACAAGTGTCGTGATTTTAAATGTGACTGTGAGGAAAAGTAAGGTAAGATTTATAGCTTAATTTTGTTGGGTGAAATAACAAATGGAGGAAGTTTAGCTTGACTGGCCAAGCCCCTTGAGGTGGTTTCATTGCAGGGTTGGTTTGTGGGTCACGGTATCAGCTGGTCTGTGTGTGCTTCACAGACTCTGTGACACATTTTTGAGAGTCCTACTTATAAAACAGAAGGTGACTAATAGGGCTGCTCTCATCTAGTGCAGTGCTTTGCAGCATCACAGTGTTATATTAATAGTTTACCACTGGTAGAAGTAAACAGAACGTGAAGAAAACACCATGGCAGGGTGTTTCTGCCTGAACCTACAGGGACTTTGTTGTCTTTCCTTTGCTCACCAGCCAGGAGGGATGCGAGGATGGATGTGGTACGGTGCGTTCCCTCCGAGGTGGTTTTGTGCCAGGACTGCCGTGCCTGGACACCAGGAATCTTTGCAGTCACTCCCCTGCTGGACTGCAGCATTTTCAGTTAGGGTTTGAACACTTATTTTGGCAAGCCACTGATGGCTCTGTGGGGCCCTTCTGTTCATCTACAGTTGAAATAAGCCGTGTAGGCAGTAATGTCCTGCTCCTTCCCAGAGCACCTGACCTCACTCTCTCCTGTCTCTGGGGTAAGGTATCCCATTTCCTGAGGGCAGGAAGCCAAGGCAGACAATTGAAACGAGTTTCCAGTGCCGCTCAGGCAAGCCTCATGGAACAAGGAGCTGAACCTGTTCCCTCATAGCCCATGCTGAAGCTGTGAAATTGGCCTTCCTATCTGAGAGCTAATGGTGGTGATGGGGGCCACGATGGAGTTCACAGCATTAGTGCTTCCTTTCAGCAGAGGTGTTACCTCAGCAGAATTGAGAGCCGGAAGTAATGACGTGTGTTGTACCACTTGTTTGATACAGCCTTGTTCTTCTTTCATTGAACCGTCTGTAATTGCTGTGAAATAAATGGAATACTGTTTGTGCACTGCTGGCTCCATGAAGGCCTAAAGAAATCAGAGGGAAGCTGGCCCAACCACAGCTCAGATGCCTCTTTCAGCTGCAGGGGTCCATCTGTTTTAAGGTTACTAGGTGAATGGTATCACTTCCGTTGAAGCTGCTTTAGACTTGGTTGCAGGTGGGTGCAGAGTCTGGCCTTTAGGCATCTGGTTGCCTCCTGTACAGAAAAACAGGAGAAGAGAGAAGGAGGAAAACCCAGCAGGGTAAAGATTAATGGAGGAGAAAGAAAATGACAAGGCTGCTGGGGTGGGACAGGAGGAGCAGAGCAGGAAGGAGAATGAGAGGATGGCATGAGTGAGAATGGAAGGATGGGGGATGAAGGAAGGAACAGAATGAGCTGAAGAGGAGGTGAGCAAACAGGAGAGCGTAAGCATGAGGTCAAACCCTTCCTCCATCTCTGAAGAAAAACTGCCACTTAGCTGAGTCACATTTTTCTCCCAAACAACTGCTCTTTTAACATAATGGTGATGATGATGGTGATGCAGACCGTGGGAGACAGAACAGTCTTTCCTTGTTCTATTTTAATCTGTAATAGGTGCTGAGGTGGCGTGGAGGCCCTCCTAGCTAAGTGCTGCGCAGCAGGAGGGTATTGGAGGGGCGTTTGCAAGAAAATCAAATAGCACGTCCAGTACAAACTCCTCGAATCCAGTCAGTCAGTGCTTCAAAGAAGTCATGCCTTTTTGTATTATTTTGCCAGTGTGTATGAAATAGAAGTGATTTGATTTGCAGGGCCCAGACAAAAGTGTCAAAATTTTTAGACTGGGGAGAGGTGAGGGGGTTGTAAAGAGATGCTTAATTCTGTATTTCATGTATAGTTTATCAACATTTGCACCATAGGTGTTGTATCACAGTCTGGTAGGCAGAGGTCCATGAAGTAGATGAGTCTTATCTTGGGAAATGAGCTGGAACACTTGTCCTCCAGCAGGAGAGTCCTAGAATGGACAAGTGCTGCTTTTGATGCAATGTTTTCTGTAATCCCTGATTTTGCTTCTAGATTTGACTGTTACCGTGAACTGAATTTGATAATTCTTTAAATCTAATTTGCACTGCATTTGCTTGCAAATGATGAGGTAGTAGAAGCCAGTTTTGTTATTTGCATAGAGAGGACATCTTCTAACTGGCAACATCTGTCCTGAAAATTAAACATCATTTTAGTGATAAAAGAAGGGGAAAAGCCTTTGCATTTGTGTGTGAGATGTTGCTGCCATCTTTACTGAATGCTAGATGAAAATATTTCATCAGTGAACATTGGGTAGGGATGTGCAGCACAGAGAAAAGGTGACAATTATTTAAGGAGGATAAATGCAGCAATGCAGAGAAAAGTACTAGAAACTTTCTCAGTACTCTGGATGAAGAGCAGAGCATCTTCCACCTAAAAGGAGGCTGTAAGGCAGAATAAGAAAGATGTGCAAAGACAGGCCTCGTGGGAGTACTGCCTGTGAGCAAAGACAGACCCATGCTGGGAGG
The DNA here is from genome assembly GCA_013396775.1 of Cephalopterus ornatus. NCBI lineage: Eukaryota > Metazoa > Chordata > Aves > Passeriformes > Cotingidae > Cephalopterus > Cephalopterus ornatus. The sequence continues at coordinate 356,868 of VZRE01013480.1, forward strand.
GGTGCTGATACACAGTGAGTTCAGCCTTTGGATGAGACCCCTGGGTGAACTTTCAGAGCTGGCAAACATAATACTAAAACACTGAAGGAAAGTGAAGGCAGCTTCTCTCAGCCGTTATTGCACTCATTCTTTATCAGGGTCAGTAAAACTGGGCTGAAGTGACGCTTGTCAGCTGACAGAAGCTCAGGAGATGGATGACCACGTTACTCTCAAAAGGTGGTAGAGGGAGAGAGAGATGAGAAGCATATGCAGGCTGACTGACTTCCAGGCCTGTCTGCTTCAGTAAGACACTCCACATTCTGGGAATACTGCTGGAATGATTTAAAAACAACAAATTTCTGGAGACTCATAAAGCCTGCACTTTTATGATTATATGTCTTAGTTAATTGAGAGCTAAAATGAAGCTTTTCCAGCGGCATTTGTGGGATCCTGTTGCTGTGCAGATTCTGTGTTTTCTAATACAGAGCTGCTGCTTCAGCCTTTTACTTGGCAGAGGAGTCACCTCCTGAGCTGCCAGTTTTCACAGAACCTCTAGGAACCTGGTTGTCTTAAAAACCTCTCCTCTCTAATTTGGCTGATTTTGAAATGGGTTCAAACCATGCTGGAGGAAAAAAGATCCATACCCACGTGATTCCTGTGTGATTTACTTCCACAGAAACCCACAGAGTGAAGTTAACGAACAGGAGTTAGTTGCTAGATATGAAAACTCAATGAAAAGAAGAACTGACAATAGAAATCATACTGGTTAGAGATAGCCTAAGAAGGCTACTCCATGAGCAGCTTGTTTTGGCAGCATTACACTGGCAGAAAGAAAAACAAAACGAAATAACACCTTCTAGACCTTCCCCAACAGGAGTTGACTGGCTGGTGTTGTATTGGCTTGGATCTGTTTGTCAAGTTAGATGGATGTTAATTGATTTGTTTTCCACTTCTAAAATACTATTTTGAGCACACTGATTGTGAGAAGTTTTAAATGAAAAGCTGCACAGAAAATAAGTGCTTGTTAACATTTTGCCTCTAGCCAACAAGAAGAAAGAGAAAGAACGTCCTGAGATCTCTCTTCCTTCAGACTTTGAACATACCATTCATGTGGGATTTGATGCCGTCACTGGAGAATTCACAGTAAGTAACTGCTGTATTTCATACTCACCAGAGCTTCTGGTTTCTTGATGGTAAAATAACCTCCTATTGCCAGAAACATCAGATGACAGCACCCAGGCTGTGAGGAAAGAGACTTTTCTTTGTTGGGCTTAGGATTTGGAGTGTTTAACTTGTGATTTTTTTTCCTCTAAGGATTGTCAGCAGAGTGTCTGTGGGAAATGAAAACTAGGAAGGACGTAGGTGTATGCTTTTATCAGTCCCCCAAGCTGCTACAAAGGGTTGGTTTTTCAGTGTCTTTGGAAAAGCATAAAAAGCCCACACACACGTGCATAGTAGACAACCAACCTCAAAGTGCAAAGTCCATGTGCTCTGCAGGCAGCCCTTGGAGATACCCAGAAAGCAGCAGCATTATGGAAGTCCATTCACTGTAATTTAATTTCTTCAAAATGTGTTGACACGTGAGATGATCAGACACATTTCTAGCCTTTGTGTATTAATGAAGTAGCTGTCAGCTTTTGCTACTTGCATCTCGACAAAGTGCATGAAGTGTTGGCAAAAATGAGTCTGATAGAAGCTCTCTGAGGTGTGCAGGGGGGCTTCAGAGCATTTTTTCTCAGACTACTAGTTAAGGTGCAGAACTCATTAATCCTTAAAGCTGAGATGGCAGTGAGCTTACGTGTGGTTGAGCTGTGGAGGTGAGAGGGAGCATCAACTCTCTGTGCCACCCGGAGTGCCCTGTGAGCTGAGTGATCAGACTGTGCAATCACCCTGTGTCAAACTGTGAATGAAGTGTGGTAGTGCTGACTGGCTGCATACACCAAACAGGATGGGACAAATCATTTGCCGGACAAAGGATGGCCAATTTTCAGAATTTGAACCTGAAACGTGATTTTTTAAACGATTTTTAACTTCAATTGCCACTTTTTGTTCGCAAAGTCGTTTCAGAAAGCTGGAAACTTTCTGTATCCTACAGTAGCAGTAGCAACAGTACTAATAACAGTAGAAGAGAACAAGGCACATTTAATGACAGCATGTCTTCAAAGCAGTAGTGAAATTGAATTATCCTTAGTAATTAGGAAATACAGCTACATTTAAAATAAGTGAACTAGTTAATTAGCCTTTTTAAAATAGATGTCATATATAAAATCTTACTTCAAAATTTATTCTGTGCCAAACCCTAGGACTTGACTAAACGCTCATTTAAAAAGCCCAGATGTGGTCATTTTTGATCAGAAACTTAGCATAAAGCTTTTAAAACTGTGTTTTCCATGCTGTCTATCCTGGCTTTTCCCTTTTTTTCCTCTCTTTCTCTCCCAGTAGCCACTTTATTATTCAGGTTAATCTTCTGTGCTCTTCTCCTTATCTTTGTACCATATTATATGTTATATTACTTTCTGCTTTTGTTTTCTCCCTTTTGTGTTTGCATCACTTCTTCCTGTCTATCTCTGCCTTTCCGCCTTCCCTTCTCTCCCTGCTAAATGTTCAGCTGTTCTTATTCTGTATGTGTTCTTCCTTCCAGCCTTCTACCTTTATTTCTACCCCGTGCTTCAGACCTTTTTCTTCTGTCTCTGTGCAAACATGATGGGTCACAGTTGTGTTCTCCATAGGTCCCAGTTGCTTCATGTTGCTGCCAGCTGGAACAAAAAGGAGGGATGTCAGGCTTAACACACTTTGGTTCTAAGCACAAACACTATCAGTATTTCAGGGATCACAGTTTGGATCATTTTGAATGGTGTTATTATCATCCCGTGTGTCAAAACATGATGGTAGTATCAGAGCTTTTTGCTTTAGCAGCAGAGATTTTTGCTTTTTTATTTTTTTGTGTCAGATGCCACCAGCACAGGTCCTGGCCTGTTAGAGAGCACAGCAGTTCTACATAGCTAAATATATCCAGCTTTGTTGCTGTAGCACAGTTCCTTTTTAATATCTTTTCCACTTTCCAAACAGTGGAGATTAGATGGCTGCTATTTTGCAACTACACAGTATTTCTGCAATAGCACTTGTTCCTGAAGTGTGGAAGTGCAGTGCTGCAGTCTGAGAGGGCTCTAACCAATTCAAAACTAACCAAAGGGACAGCACAGGGCTTATGCTGCAGTGTAATCAAATATCAGTGAAAGCAAGGGAGTTTTTGCATCATTAAGAACTAGCTGTCAGTGCCAGCTAATCCCAGATGCAGGCATTATATTCCACATTACATTAGGCTTGTTTGATTTGTCCCAACCTGGGTAGAACCCGTGTATCAGCTGGGTAGTCATGTGGTAAGTAGGTTCTGCTGAAGGGATTTCCACTAGCCATGCCATGTACAAATATTCCCGCTGTCTAGTGATCACGCTGTCTGTCTCTTTCAAAAGTTTGGAAGTGCCATGGAAGTGTTCGATAGATGTGCAAATACGTGGTTTGGGGTTTTTTGTTTGTTTCTAATTACTGCAGCTGTCATGCCAGTCGTGCCTGCTCTCCTGGTTGTGTGCAACCCATTGGGCCATCCTCTGACACCCAACCATCCCCACCCCAGCTGCATCCCCTGACTGTTGGTAGTTGCATCCCAATGCACAGTTGCATGGGCTCCTGAGTTCTGGCTTTCAGGCTTGAGCACCAAGCTGTGCTGTCCATCATGAACAGATGTTATGTCTCCATTTCACTGTGCTTGGAGCAACCACATTTGCTAAGAAGTAGGGCTTTTAAAGCAGAGAATAAAGTTGGTTGGACACTGCTGGGTTGGGAGCATGCTGCTAGAGCTTTACGTTCTTTTATTTGAAGAAACAGTTGCATTTTCTGAATGGAGGATGGAGTGTGGTTAGCAGGGCTTTGGGGAGTGTTCTTTGTAAGGCATGCGTGTTTGAAGCCGTTTCCTCATTCCCAATCTAGAAGAAAATGTGGTCACCCACCAAACTTTTAAAGCTTCAAGATTATGACATTAGTAAGTGGGAAAAGTTGTTGTGGCTGTAGATCCAAAGAAGTTGCACATTCCTAATCTAATCAAGCATTTCTTTACAATTGTCCTGATTTTCAGTCTGACACATAGAGATTATTTGAGTTGTGGCCATACACAACCTCCCAGATCTCACAATCTGACTGGCTGCTCTCTCCACTGCACTTCGGGGACTCATGCACTGGCCAATGGTGATCTCAGGGCTTCAGAACCCCCAAGCTTGGAAAAAGCTTGTATAGAGCCATTCAAAAATGTTAACCTGGATTCAAAACTAGGCAAACAGCAAAAGTCTGGATAGTTTTTGGTTTGTTTTTGTTTTTTTTTTTTAATTGAGACAGGAAATTTTTCCAGTCACTTGCCATTAATTCTCAGGAGTGTATTTTTATGAGGGAGAGAAAAACTGGTTTAAAAGCAAGAGGAGGGGGAATGATGCTTCCAAACTTTGGAATGGTTGTGGTTTTTCTGTTTTCCTAAGCCTGCCTTCCTGTAGCCTGTCCACCACCGGATCTATTTGGTATCCGCCTCGTAACTCCCGTTTTAGATGGGACTTACCCATTTTGGCCCATTGGTTTCCTCCTCCTACCACCTTCTGAGTTGTCCCACATTCTGTTTTAACTTTCTTTTCTTTCTTTATTTACGTCCATTACAGCCAGATCTCTATGGCTCACAGATGTGCCCAGGGAAGCTCCCAGAGGTGCGTCACAGGCCCCAAATGCTTCTTTGAGATGTCATAGCACTGCAGCAGCAGGTTGATGTGTGTGCAGTAGATTTGTTGCTTGGCTTTTCCCACTCTTTTTTTCATCAATCCTAAACTTTGGAGGCCCATGTCACACATTGTTTTGTGGAGAACTTCTGAGGAAGAAGCTGTATGAAAGCAGATTGGGGTGGCACCAAGGCTAAGGTGTCATTTTTCTGCAGTGAGCCCTACAATTCACTGGTCGCTGTCAGCTGTGCAGTAGAGGGGGGAAATGACAGACTGTCAAATTTAGGCAATTATCCTGAATAACTAAAGCAAGTTTTTATAAGTAGAATTTCAGTACAGAGCTGCGGCTTTCAGCAGTTGGATCAATTTTCAAATGCCACCCTCACCCATAAGATGTCCAAGAATTCATCCAAGGCTTTGGCACTCTCAGCCTGTTTTCCGAGTCCCTGGTTTCTGTATGTTTGCAGTAGAGAACTTAGAGGCATCCTTTGCAGCAGTGGGACACCTCAGTGTCATGCTTTTGAGAGCTGAAAGACAGATTCTTTACCCCGGAGTGTTCCCTGGTATGCTGAAAATGAACTGTATCGGGGAGGGGTTCACCTTTTAATCAGACAGCAGTGATCATTTCAGCAAAATGTGTTTGCATTCCTAAGCACAAAAAGTCCGGTGTAAAGCTCCTAAAAGACACTGTGTTGTCCACCAATATAGAATAATTGTCTTGTTCTGTCTGCACTGAATCACCAGGCAAACAAGCTAAGCCTTAGATCATTATTCCATGGAAGAGCAGAGTTGATTTCCAGAGGAGTTTCATGCACTTTTTTTCCTCTCTCAGTCATTACTTTCTTTTCTTTTTAAAGTTGGGTCCTGGTTTTAGCTAGATGTTGATAGAGAAGATAATGATTGCATCTAATTTTAATTGTGAGATGTCAGTCAAAATTCCTGCAAGTAAATTTGTGCTACAGGGAGCATGGGATCTTGGTAAAGATCTGTGAGGCTGCAGATTTTAAATGCTCTAAACCCATTTTCTTTCCACTTGACAACTACAGGGCATTCCAGAGCAGTGGGCCAGGCTACTACAGACCTCCAACATAACAAAACTGGAGCAGAAGAAGAACCCACAGGCTGTTCTAGATGTTCTCAAATTTTATGATTCCAAAGAAACAGTTAACAACCAGAAATACATGAGCTTTACGTCAGGAGGTAAGTTGACATCTCCCTATGAAAAAGGAAGGTCAGGCTTCAAAATGAGTCAGAGCAAAATTCAGCGTTCAAGTGGTCAAGAAGTAACCTGAACCAGCTCCATGTTGGGGAATTCTCCTAAAGTGAATTCCATATCTCCTCCGAATGTCATTGAGACGTTGAAACGGTTCCCTTTTTTTTGTCGCTGGTTTTTAGAACTAACCAAGATTTTGAAAAAAAAAAAAAAAATGCCATTAAGATACCATTAGTTTGGCAGAGCTCCTGTCAACAGCATCAGCTAAAAAGGAGGTGTCTGTAGCCAGTGGGGTGTGGACAGATTTTGGAATGTAACCTGCAGGGGTTCCATTCCTCCCACAAGATTCTCTGTGGCACTGGAATTGTAATTTCCTTAGTTTGATGGTTCAACCAAGACAACTTCCAAAATGCAGACTAGGAAAGCTTCTCAGAAGTCCTTTTAAAAACTGCATTTATCTCCAGAATTTTCCCAATTCCTAAATTAAAGGATTTGACTAAATTTACACTTACTGTGCACTAAAATAGTGATTCCCTTTATGAAGAAATGCGAACTTTGAAACAGTTCTGTTCCTGTGCTGTGTCAGAATAGAACTGCCATGGTTAAGGGGGATTTTGGGGAAGCCTTTTTGGGGAAACATTGTCACAAGCTAATTATAATGAATGCATGCAATTTATTTAAAAAAATAAAACACAGGAAAGAGAGGAGAAAAAGCTGCTTTAGCTCTTGGGTGGAACAGAAGCATTAGTTGTTAAAGAACAATTTGCATTTTCTTGAGCAAATTTCTATTTAGTTTGTTTACTGGCAAACAGGACAAAAATTAGACACAATCTAGAATTTTGTCCTATTCTCTTCCTTGCTGTATAAAAGAACTGTTGCTCCTGGAGGCGTGGTGTTGACTTGTTCTGTGGGATTCCCCACAACAGGTAGTTTTTTTCCCTAACAGTATCTGGTTCGTTTTCCCTTGCTCTTTGCAGATAAAAGCGCCCATGGATACATAGAAGCCCATCCTTCGGTGAGTGGGAAAGTAACCTTTGATGCCCCTGGTGTTTAAGAATTATGGAGCAAGCCATGGGCTTTCCTTGGCTGTTTTTTCATTCTAGTTAAGAGCTTTGAAACAAGTGAAAGTCTTATTTTGCAGACAGAAGATTGCTTGCTGGTTTTAGCCCTGATGGAATATATAATTCACAACAGTAAGCAGTACTGTCTAATGAGCCCATTTTAATTTAGTTTTAACAACTTAGAATCCCATTTCTATCAAATTTCATGATTTCTCCTTAGTACAGCTGGATATATAGCTGAATATAAATCAGATTATAATTGATATGTAACTCACTGGAACCATTGAAAGAAAGTTTTAAATAACCATCCACTCTAATTAATGCTGAATTGCAAGAGCATTCCCAGAGATGTAGGAATGACATCCACATTAATAGTGACCAAATTTATTAGGGTTATTGTTAGTGCATTAAATAGCAAGTGACTGAATGGGAATTAGGCTTTTAAGTGTTAAGCAACTTTATGTGAGGTTTGTGATTACACAGCAGACTGTGCATAATGGAATGAAAATTACCTTTGAATATTCGCGCTTCAGATTTTCAATCGATGCCACTTCCCTTATCTTGAACAAGACACACTTTTCAGAGGAAGTGTGGTGTTCACCAGAGCACAGTAAGCCTTGTATGGACACCTTGGCAGATGCTGTGGTATTTTCTTCTAGCAGACAGAGGCAGCAGTGAGACAGTCACAACGTCAGCTTTCCAAAGTTAGCAGCTCAGGTCTCCCTGTTTGCTGTGGGCTTCCCATACTGGTATTTCTGCTGGACCAAAGGGATGACATTTTAAAGAGAGTGCCAATGAGATGTGAATATGTAGAATGGTGCCTTCAATTTGCTTCAGTTCTCTTAAGTGGCCTCTTGTAGCCAGCTGGAAAGCAGTTGGTAAACACTTCACAAGGCACATTTTCGTTTTTCTGTTTTACCAGCAAAATTTGGGATGACATAACTCCCTGCCTCTGAGCAGCAGCTGGGACTGGTGGAGTTCAACTCACCTAACTTTAAATACCTTTAAATTGTGTTGTGCTGTAAGTTAGAACTGAGGCCCATAGGAGATTCTGATCTTTGGAAGACTAAGATTGTATGTAACTATCAAAGCTCCAAAGTGGCAGAATGGTGACTGTCACTCACACTACTGTCTGTCCACAGAGCACAAAAACAGCATCAGAACCTCCTCTGGCTCCCTCTGTGTCTGAAGAAGAGGATGAAGATGATGAAGAGGAAGAAGATGACAACGAGCCTCCACCTGTTATTGCACCACGGCCTGAACATACCAAATCGGTAAGTGCCAGCTTTGGTTAGCCTGTGTTTGTCCACAGTACCTGTGCAGGCTCCCTGTCAGCAGAGAGAGCAGTCCAAAGACACAGTCCATATACCCTGGCAGGATACATAGGACACACTGTGTCTGGGAGGTACCTGCCCCTCTCCACAGACTTTTTCAGAAAATCCATGAAAATTGAACGTGCAACTGGCCGTGAACTTGTAACCTTTCATTTTTTGCCCATTCAGTATGAGAAGTGGACAGCAAAATCAAACAGTTTCAGAGTCCTGGTTGTCGCTGACACCATCTCCCTAAGGGTTTACAATTGAAATATGATCTTGGGGAGATCTCTACCATCTTTCTGATACGAGATAATTTCTTCTCACAGATCTACACACGCTCCGTAATTGAACCTGCCGCTGCACCAGCACCAGCTAAAGAAGCCACCACTCCCCAACCTGAAAACTCAAACACAAACACTCTGTACAGAAACACAGACCGGCAGCGAAAAAAATCCAAGATGACAGATGAGGAGATCCTAGAGAAACTGAGTATGTATTGTGTATTTTACGTCTGCTAGAGCAGTGTATTGTGTGCATTAGCTGTACCAAATGTTCCTCCTCAGTTCAATTTTGTCAGCGAGATCTCCTGATTTTTTTCAGAAAATCAGTTGATACCATGGATATACAGGAAAAAGGTGTTTCAGTGTACCCCAAAAATAAAAAAAAATATTTTTATAATAGCTTTATAATATTTTTATTAATAGCTGCCAGTGCTGTGTTCTCAATAGTTAATGGTTGGGTTCAGAACAGATCCCAGTTTTCTCTGGGTTTACCATTAACAAAAAGCAGATTGATTTACACCTCCTTGTGTCTAATCTCAAAGCCAATAATGTTGTGTCTTCAGAGGGGGCAGCTGCTCATAACAGGGTGCAGTCTGGCTGTGGCTTCTTCAGAATGAGTGATTGTCAAGGCTCCACCTTTCTGTCATACCTGCCTTGCTACTGATGGCTGGTGTGACTGCAGGGGCTGAGACCTTCCTTAGCTGTGACATTTCAGCTGCTTGCATAGTGTTCTGCACCCTTAGCAGGTGACATGAATCTCAGTGCCATTAGGGAGTATCCAAGGGATCAGTTCGATAGCTTTAGCTGAGGGCACAATGAAATAAATTCCAGAGCAGATAGTTACCTGCAGATATGTCAGCTTACAGAGAGAGGAATTGTGCTTCTTCAACTGATGCTAAATGCTTGAGGTAGGCTGAGATCTGCAGGTACCCTGCATTATGAACATAAGTATGTGTATCATTTATTCAAGCTTCTGGTTAGGACTGAGCCCTTGAGTTGTGGGGGCTTATATCTTTGAAGTGTTACATGCTTTCATGCTTTTTCTTTCTTAACAATTTGGTACCAAGTGAGCAAGGTCTGAAGGTCTGCCTTGGGCAAATTGTGATGTGGACAATGAAAATCTTTTTGTGCTTTCATGAAGCTGTCTGAAAACGGGGGTAATGCTTTTTTGTTAGAGTCCTGAACTAATTAAGCAGTGTGGTGCTTGTTCTGTTTTGTTTTATCTCATATGACCACACCACCTTGCCTACTTCCCCCACAACTGTTTTTATGCTACTTTTAAGAAGATGTCGCATGCCCTCTTTTATCTAAAATTGCTTTCATAATTCTTTTCTTCTTGAAATACCTTGGGTTCTTTTAGAGCTTTTAGAGTTTTATTAGTGAGTAAAGCCTGTAGTACTGAGATAAGATCAAACAAAATTCTGTCTGTAATGAAATCATGACTATGTTCTACTGATAACTGTAAAACAGAACTGGCTCAATTCTGCTTTCTTATCCACTTAATTTAGGGCTTGATAAAGGAAGGTGCTTAAAGACATCAAAATAGCTGATATGTTTATCTTTTGTCCACAGTAGGGAGTGCTGGTCTGAGCGGGAGCTGCATACCTGCCACTTTGTTGATTTTAATGCTGCAATATTTGATGTGCATTGGCCTAAGCACAGGGAACTAGCCACAGACAACTAACTTGGGAAAGGTGCTACTCAAGTCTTGAGGAAGAACTCTGAAAATCTGAACTGCAAAATCAGTGGCAAATTTGGAAAAATGATTTTTCGAAATCTCTCTTCTTCAGTCTTCTTTGTTCTTTTCTAATGTTAATAAACTTCCATGAACTTCTGGTATCTGTTCTAATAGGTACACAGCGCCGTTAACTTGCTGAAAATAGCACCTAGCCATACAGACAGCACAGTGTTGTTCCTGTTGTCCAGCCCAGGTTGAGCAGAGCATTCCAGCAGTGTTTGGTTTACTGCTGCAGAGCCTCATGGGGTTGTGAGCCACAGGGTGTGAGACAGTCTGGCTCCATCACCCATCATGGAGCTCGTGCCACTGAAAGCTAAAATTAAATCTTGTTCTGTTTGATGCCTTCTTGCCCACTCAGAGATGTAGGGAGTCTGAACAGGAAGGAAAGAAAGCAGTAATTAGGATTTTGTGTTTGTGTCTGATGAAAGAGCCAAAATCTGATAGACTCAAACAAATCTGAAAGCTTAATTAAACAATAGTGGTTTTTTCTGGTCCAGTAATTTCCTAGCTAAAATGCAAACAGTGAAGCCTAAGGTGATGGCTCAGTGCAAATGACTTCTAAAGATTTACCTTGGAATTTACATCATGGAAATAGTTTAAGAAGATGAGTTCAGAAGGAAAGATTTCCAGTGGTCCACAGCATATTTTTTTTTTACTGATCTGGCAGTATCCCTGTATGACAAGTACAAACATACACTTACTTGTTTACCTGTGCTTCCAAAACAAAACCAGGTGATGCACTTTTCACTGTAAGTAGTAACAAACACCTCTTCCCCCTGTCAAGGCCATTTTTCTGGAGCAGAGTCTCCAAACGGGCATGTGACCGGATGCCTCGCCAGGAATCCTACCTGCCAGCATGGCAAGAAGACAGGGCATCAACACCATCTGGTGCACTCCCTGCTAAAATAATTCTGCAGCCCTTGGCAAGAGTGCTCTTGGGAGCTGCAGGAGAGGAGGTTCCCTTTGCCCCACAGTACTTGCTCCCCTATCCCAGTGCTCCAGGAGCACCAGGCAGTGCCCGTTGAAGATGGCAATGTGAGCCTGCCCACAGGCCCAGGATTCCAACACAGTCTCAAGTATCCCGAAGTGCCCTGCTGTGCCAGCCTGCAAGGGTCAGAGGAACCGGATTGTCTGGAACCCAAGCTGAGGGTGTAGTGCTTTCAGGACCTGGCTAGCTTTTCGTAGTTTCATCTCATCGAAACACATACCATAAAACAAAAGGTCATTCTGCCTCTCTAGAGCGGGTTTTCACTATGGAATAATTCTTCAGCAGAGAAGAACATGACCAGAGGACTCTGGGCTGTCTTCTGCATCGCATCACCCGGACTCGTGAGAGGATCAGCTCTCGTTTGGGCAGCTGTCCATGTCACCAGCACTGGAGGGGCATTGCTGTCCTTTGTTACCCGTTCCAGCTGTGCTGGTTTGTGAAGAACAGTGTGTGTGCAGTGCTGAGAGGGAGAGTCCAGTGCTGGTGACTGAGCTGTGTCAGGCGGAAGTCAAGAAGTGTGGTTCCTCAAACGGCACAAGCAAGGTTGCCTTCAGAACTTAGCCCGGTAATCAGACATGGGGGTCCTAGATCTAAAATGCCATTTTTCTTGATAAGATGAGATGCTGTTCTTTAAAAACATAAAGGCATTCTTCTGGCAAACTCGTGATAGGTTGAGAAGATCCCCTCCTCTCCTGGAAACACTTTTCCAGTATTCTTCCTGTTCTGGAAATGGTGCCTTTTCATAAAAAATTATTCCAGAACCCAAGGTGCATTTAATCTTCAGAAGTATTAAACCTTTCGTTGAATCAGAGTGTTTATTCCCAAGAAAATAAAGGCACTGTTGTTCCAGCTCTCCTTAATGTTTGTAGAGGAGAAACTCTTGCATTGGTACCTGTTCTTTTCTGATCTCTGTCTGCTCTGAATGTTTCTCGGTGTGCTTAGTTTCCTGTCAAGGTGACCCTTCAGAGGACTGTAGGAAATCAGTCTTTGCAGAGGCCACCTGTGCTATGGAGCTGCCTCTGGCATTGCTGTTGTTGTTGTTACCCAACTGACTACAAAGGGCTCACAGCCCCCGACAGTGGGGCTGCATTTCGGATCTGCTGGAAGGCGGGATCTCTGTTTTGAAGTCAACATTTTGCATTTTGTTTCTTTCAGGGAGCATTGTGAGTGTGGGAGATCCTAAGAAGAAATACACTCGATTTGAAAAAATTGGCCAAGGGTAAGTCCAATCCCAGTTACTTGTGCAGAACCACAGGCCATGTCTTTTATTTGGTGTAATATCAAGTGTGAAGTCAGGCAAGCTCCAGACACTTTCAGACATGTTTAGATTGTTTCAGGTTCGGGTTTAGATCCTTCTGTCTCTCAGTACTGATCAGAACTTGCGACTGTGGTCAGAAGACATCATCAAAGTCAACTTGATGCTGGCAGTATCTTGTCTGTGGTAAGGAGCAGGACCTGGAAAATCTCCTGTCCCTCGAGTGTGTGGCACCTGTTTGCTCATTTTCTTAGGAGAAATAATTTTTGTGTGTCTCAAAATACTATGACTGCACTCAGTAAAGGAGAAAGAACTTTTATTACCTAAAAGAGCAACTCAGATAACAGTTCTCAATAACGTTTCTTTCAAATACTTTGCTTAAAACAATATTCAGTGATCAGGCTTATAACCACGTAGTTTAGAAACCAAAAAAGGAGATTAAATAAAAAGCTCTCTTTTCTAGCTGAGGTAGTAAAAAGCAAAAATTCAGTAATAGACACATTGTCAATGCACTTGAGAGAAAAATGCATCATCTACATGATGGCAGGTCCTTTATGGATCCTGCAGGTTTTAGGCATTTACTGAAAGTAATCACCCAAGCTATTCCCTTTTGAAACTCAGCTTTGCTTACTGTAAACCATATTGATTTGAAATACTTCCTATGTGAGGAGGCAAGAACAAAAGAGCTTGCCTCAAAATTAGGTATCTGACTTGCATTTTAAATATGGACTGCCTGCACCGTCAGAGTTTCCTTGGCAGTGTTGTAGTTCCAGGAGGGCTGGCACCATCTGTGTCACACCAGGATCACGCCGCTGTCCGTGTGGGACAGAAGCTGTTTGCTGGCATCAGGAGATATTTTTCTGTCTTAACTATTTGTGAGGTTTGAGCTCAGGGTAGCCTGTTGCTGACCTAGAATGGATACATACTGCAGAAGGGCAGACACATGTTCTGGCAAGTTTTATCTTGGATCCCTCTGGTTTGGTAGGGCCCTTCTGGGAACGTGTTTCTGCTCCATTCATTGCATTAAAACCCCTTCTCAAATTCCAGGTTGCTTTTTGCTTGAAGCTTTGGTTCTTACTGTCATTTGTAAAATGTCAGTGGACACTTAGGGCTGTTCCCATCTCTCAAAAGAGAAGTGTCAGCTGAAGAAGTGAGAGCAGAATAAACATGCATGTGAAGCAGATTACTGCTGTCACTGTGAGAATCAGAGTCACCCTCACAGTCTTTTATTTTGATAGTCCGAGGAGTGACCCTTGGAGTACCTTGGCAGCTGGTGGAAAGACAAGTGGCCAATACCTGACCTAAAAGAGCATCTAAATTGATTTCCTCCAGCTTTTAGTACAGCCTGAAGACTGCATGCCCTCCTTAGAGAGGAGTGAGTGTGCTGCCTTAACCAGCCTATACCTGTAATACCACAGGTCAATTTACAGTATAGGGAAAGATCCTGAAGCAAAAAATCATCAGGAAAGTCATCAAACAGGATGCTCAGGGGCACCCAGAGTGCTGCACAGCTGAAGTTGGCGTGTCTGTCTGCAGCAGGGCTGGGCTGTGAGGCGCTGCCTCGGAAGGTGCACAGTGTGATGGTTTTACAGCCGCTTTGCAGTGAAGAGCAGTCATCAGGCCTATGCTGCATAACGGGTCGGTGTGAGTCCCTGTTTTGTCATCTCTCTCCAGCTGAGGACTGAAAATGGTGCTGACACTGGAAGAAACTTAGTTAACTAGCACTTGATAAAGAGGTTGTGTTTGCTCAAGCACTGTTAGCTCTTGCTAGCAAGACAAATTAGTGTGGAGCCGTGAGCAGCCTGGTTTGGTGCTGCACTGCATCACAGTGACAAGATCTAATGGTGAGCCCTGCACTTCCCTCACTGCAGTAAACCCAAGGTATTGTGGAACCAATTAGAAGTTACAAATCAGAAATGAGTTACTTAGAAGTAAAAGTTCGTAATGCAGAATTGCAGAGCCCTTGCAATTAATTCACAGCTTTACTTAAATTACCTTTATCTAAACTCCTCACAGGTGGCCTGGAGCATCCCAAAAACATCCTAATTTCAGGAGCTATTTTGAAATAAACCCTAATAGGACTTTGTTTAGGAGGATCATCACAATTTTAGCAATTCTGAATAAGCAGTGTTGACTTTTTATGAAAACAAATTGGATTAATCTTGTCAGTCATAGGAAAATGTATTTGCCTTTATATTAAAAGAATACATAGTGTGCCTAATTAGAGCATTGTTCTCAACGCAGACATAAAGTCTCTGTGTAATTAAACTGCTTCAGAATTATTTCAGCCTGCAGGTAAACAAACAAGGCAGGGGATCATGAGAAAAGGAGCAAACTGATTTTGGCACTTTCAGTCGGTGGGACTGACTGGATGTGTGTTACTGCTCCAGAGAATTCCCACCCTGGCTCTCTGTTGCCTCACTGGCCCTGCAGACATGGGCTTCTTAAATGATGGAAGAAAGGCTGTGGTTTAGCTTGGAAGGAAGCCCTTTAATAAAAAAGGATTTACAAGCCCCCAGTTGCTTTGAAACCCAAAGGGGTTTCTTCTGACTGGGGCCTTTCCAGTCCTTACAGGGGAAGAACATCTTTGAATGAGAGGCAGATGGCAAACCACACTGTCTAGGCTGCAGGTGAGCGTGCCATTTATTTCTGGTGGCACTACAACACCGCTGTGTGCCACAGGGGCAAAACATGATCACCATGAAGACTCCTTCACGTGCCTGGTGCACCTAACAGAAGCAGCTGCTGACGGTTCTTCACACACAGAGAAGCTGTCTAAGGATCCTCTGTTCTGAGTTCCTCTCCATTTGTGCTTGACACAAAAGATGCCTTAACCTGCTCTAGCTGTGACCTCTCAGGATGGCTGGAGAGCTGTTTCCTTGCATGCTGGAGAAAGCTGTGTTTAGATGCTTTCCTCAAATGGCTGTCACATGTTCAGGGTTCTCAGAATGAGAGTGTGGTATTACCCGAGTTTGCCAGATGGATTCAAATAAGAGGTGTGAGAAGGCCCAACTGGACTGTATGCTGCATTTTGTGGAAAAAACACACACGCACAGACACAAAGGAAAAAGAAGATAAAAACCCCACCTAAATACAAGGCAAAATGGAAAAGATTTAAATCTATTACATTCCAGTTTTTATAGACACCTCCCCCCTTAGGTTTTAAACTAAAATGGTTTGGCATGTACACTGGAGATTTGCACCAGGCCTTTTCCTTCATGTTGGGCGTCAGTTTTCTCTAGGACACCCTGCATGGCTGGGGGCTGGTGGGCTGCTGTGCTGTTGACTGAAGAGCCAATGAACCCAGGTATTTTATAAACACTCCAGGCAGCAGATCTCTCTCTGGGCTGGCTTTTACTCCTCAGAACTAAACCTTTTCTCAGTTCTTTGCTGCTGTTTTGTTTCTAGGGCTTCAGGAACTGTTTATACGGCCATTGACATTGCCACAGGACAAGAGGTAAGTGTCAAAAATCCCAGCAGATTTTGCAGGTGTTGAGTGCTTTCCCCTCTGGTCTGAGCTGTGGGTGGAGCTTTGGGTGGCCAACAGATCTTTCCTGCAAAGGGTGTTCCTCTGAAGCATGTACTGGTGTCAGCTGGCAAAATCCATCATCTGCTGTCTTCAGCTTTTCAGAGAAAGCTCTTTAAGGGCAGTGTGGTTCTGTGCCTCAATAACTGAACACTTACTATGGCCATACGCTTTCCTGAGGTACGCTGGAACTGAGGTGTTGATAAATGCCTGAAAAGGTGCCTGCAAATTCCTAGGATCAGTAAGAGCCTTGGTGCTCTCTATGCTTGGCTGGTTGCTTCACCCATAGTTTTTAAGGCCAATCGTAAGAGATTTATTTTTTACTTACTCTGTCTTCAGAACAGGTCAGTGCTCTCCACACTATTGTTGGTCCCACCCTGGTACCATGTTACATAATCCCTGAATGTTGTTTTTTTTTCAATAGAGAGTGATCTGTTAAGAAATCCCAGCAAGCTTTTGTGCTGATAAAAAGCAGATAAGTTTGATTGCCAGTGTATTGGTTTAGAAATTGCTGCATCTCTGTTCCCCAGTGTGCATGAAGTTGTGCTTTTACGGAGGATGCTGGTTCAGATGTACAATTTAGCTCTTATATCTACAGCATAAAATCTGCCTGTGCGTGTGGCCACAGATAGGTTAGCAATACAACTTGTAATATTGAAAGATCTGTCATAATGAGACAGGTCACACGAAGGTGGTCACAGATTTGCCTCTTGCTGTGAGGAATAAATAGCTTCATTACGTTGCTTAATTTTGGAAAGACTTTGTCCATATTAACTACCAGAAAGAGGGAGGGCAGTGGTATCTTTCAGAGGATGCACTGGCTCAGTTTTAGTTACTAAATCTGTTGCTTCAAGAAGCTGATGGTGACTGCTGTCATTCAGGCCCAATTTATCTTAATCCCAGGTTTGGACAGTAATACTGTTTACCATTTCTTCCATTACGTGTTTGATCTTCAAAGTATAATTAAGGAGAGGTCATGTTTTGGACAC
The DNA here is from genome assembly GCA_013396775.1 of Cephalopterus ornatus. Lineage (NCBI taxonomy): Eukaryota > Metazoa > Chordata > Aves > Passeriformes > Cotingidae > Cephalopterus > Cephalopterus ornatus. Next base: position 373,968 of record VZRE01013480.1, read on the forward strand.
AATTTTGTGTTTCAGTCATACTGCAGCTGGTAAGAATACAGTGGTGTTCTGCTCTGGTGTCAATGACAGTTCATTACAGCCATCCTGTTAGTAATAAACAACCAAGGTAGTGTCTTGGAGAATCTCACTGCTCTTTGGGGCTCCAGCTTCAGATTCCTGAGTTCTCATTTCTGGCTGTCAGCAAAGACTCAGATCTGAATCTTACTGGTAGTTTCTTATCCACCCGCAGTGCTACACTTGCTAACTGTGCTTAGATTGGGCTTTCCAAGGGGTCTGAAAGCTGTAAGCCCTCCTTATAACCCTGGGCATATCCATAAAATACCAAAGTATAGATTATTTCTTTTTAAACCCTGACAATAACTGCAAGGGTAAAGTTTGTTAACAAACGTTCTTTACAAGAGCAAAGTCAAAATTCAAGAAGTTGGGAAGTGCTAGGATTGTATTTTTGCTGTGGAACCTTAATGATCTTTTCAGGATAGCATTTTATCCATAATGTATATCTGCCTTTGCTTTGTTAAGCAATCAAGAATAGCATTAGTTGCTGATACAATCAAAAATCATATAATTACTCACTCCATGTTCATTCTGATCTTGTGCAACAGACCACTCAGGTTAATGGTGTTCAATATAATTTTAGGTGGCCATAAAGCAAATGAATCTCCAACAGCAGCCCAAAAAGGAACTAATTATCAATGAAATCCTGGTCATGAGGGAAAATAAGAATCCCAATATTGTTAACTACTTAGATAGGTAAGTAGTTCTGGTATTATCACATGAAGGTTTGTTTACACACTGCAAACCGAAGATTGAAAAACTCCTTTGGTCACTGGCAGAACATGGAGCCCTTTATTATTTCTCTGCTCATCTCCAGTGGATGGGAGGAGTTTGCACTGGCCCTGCATTAATCTTCTCTGGCATATGTAGTTTGAAGCCTTGTTTTCAAAAACCTGGATCAGCCACATCTTACTAAAATGACAGCCTGTCAGTTCACTACCTCCACGTTGTTTTGGGGTTTGTTTTTTTCTATGTCTTATGTAGAAATTATTTGCTTTGGGCTTTTCCCAGCAATTTTCCATTGCGGTGGACACCAGGGAGGCTAGGTTCTTGTTTCCAGAAGCACCTAATTTGCCGGTTTTAAAATTTTCTTTCCTGTTTCTGGATTTATTTTTTTGCAAGTTTCCAAACATTTGAGCAACTTCTGTCCTCAGTGGTGCACACCCTCCTCTCATGAATCTCTCTGAATGTTGTGTTGCCTTGTTCCCGGAGTTAGTGGTGGAATTTATGAGTTAAGATGGTGAACCTGCTGGTGGCAAGTGTTCTGATTCCAGATTTATCTTCACCATTACTAAACTGCATTTTTCACCTGCTTGTCACCTAAAACATCTTTTTTTTTTCATGGATGTGCCTTTCCCATTTAGACTGCACAGATTCCAAGTACTGTAGAACCTAGAAGGAATGTCCTTTGTTCATTTTATTCTGTCTTCACTTAAAAGTGACCTGGAAACAAAAACCAGCTGTAGAGTTATGATTTTTAGGTAATTTGGCTGTACACATTCATCTCCACACCACTGTTTTCTCCTTTCAGCTACCTTGTGGGTGATGAGCTGTGGGTGGTTATGGAGTACTTGGCTGGAGGCTCTCTGACCGACGTTGTCACCGAGACGTGTATGGATGAAGGACAGATAGCTGCTGTCTGTCGGGAGGTGAGGAGTCCCCCTCGTGCTTTGGTTTGCACGGGCAGGGTGCTGCTTCTGCTTCTGTGTTGCTGTTATTACACAGAGAAGAAAGGGCACATCCACTGCAGCAGCGTCATTCTGTCGGTGTTTGTAGCAACAATTGACGTTTCTCTGTCAAAAGCTGATATGCCTTCACTCAAAAAGATAGGACTCTAAGAGTGTTGAAGCACCAAGCTCTTCCTCTTGACAACACCTTGTTCTGCCATTACTCATCATTCCCCTGGAAAGGAAATCTTTTGGAGCCATTTCCTTTTTTATGTGATGAAGTCACATGATGAATTTTTACCCTCACATTTGTTTTTTCTCCATCAGTGCCTGCAGGCCCTGGATTTCCTTCATTCCAACCAAGTGATTCACAGAGACATCAAAAGTGACAATATTCTTCTTGGGATGGACGGATCTGTCAAATTGAGTAGGTGTTCTTGGTCAAGTGCAGTGTTCCTGGGATGTGGTGTGGGGCTGCTTTCGAGTGACTGCCAGTTCCCCAAAAGTGGTGTTTTTGGGCATGCACGGAGCCCTGCTGCGAGCTGAGGGCACAGCTGCAGTGTGCAGAGAGGTCTAGAGAGGAACAAGGTGTCAGGATTGGCTTTGGTTTGTGTGTGTCCCTTCCAGAGGGGAGGGAGTTACAATCTCAAGCTTCAAGTGAATGAATAAAAGCCACTGTGTGAAACTTGAGGGTTTCTTTAAGTGGCCAATTCTGTATTTCCCTGGCTACAGCCCTGAGGAAACAGAGCACAGCCGCTTTTCCAGCTTGATTAAGCACTGCATTCTCAGACTTAGAGTGGAGAATTCTTGTGCTTGCTTTCATAATTCAAACTGGCTTCAACAGTATTTGTTTTTCTCCTCAGCTGATTTTGGCTTCTGTGCCCAGATCACCCCAGAGCAGAGTAAACGGAGCACAATGGTGGGGACTCCTTACTGGATGGCACCAGAGGTTGTAACAAGAAAAGCATACGGCCCCAAGGTGGACATCTGGTCACTTGGGATCATGGCAATAGAAATGGTGGAAGGAGAACCTCCCTACCTTAATGAAAATCCTCTCAGGGTAAGGTGAAATACTACCAGATACCAATGTCTTTCTAATGTGTGCCATATTTTGTCTTCCATGAGATAAAATCCAATTCACATCAGCTTGAACTAGTTCTGTGAAGGCCCACTTCTAAAAATGTTCCTGGAGCACATCAGCATCTGCTGCAGCTTTGACTGCATCACTGGGAGAACCTTAGAAGAGAAGTGACATGTGCCAGTGCAGAAACTTGCCATTGTGGCCTTCAGCGGTGCTTGAAATTTGTCATGCACTTTTTGAGATTTCTTTGAGCTGTATCTTCTGAACGACAAGAATTTTTCAGTGGCAAGTTTCTCCAATTGAAGAACTGTTATGAAAAGCACTGCAGCTGTACCTGCAGGCACGGAACTCTTTGGAGGCAGTCTCAGCTGCGTCCAAACAGGAGAGCTTATAGGCAGGACTGCTTTTTACAGCAAAGATTTTTAGCTGATGGCACACAGTAGTTGTTAGATTTCTTGAAATACGTAATGAACATATTTCTTTCATAGCCCAACCACTTTCTCTATGCCATCAAGCCTGAGCTTTCAATAATCCAACTACCCAAACCTCCTGTTTCTTGCCTGGCAGTTTCTGAGATGGGGACATCATTAGTGCGTTTACTTGAGTAACAAAATTAGCAGAGGGTTACCATAGGAATGGAATTACTCTTTTTTCTGATGAGACCATTAGAAGTTTTTCTTCCACCACATAAGTGGAGCTGATCTGGAATGTAGAGACAGAAGGACATAGTTGCAGGTGGCTCCTGTCTACCCAATTATGCCTTTTCATCATAATATATTTGTGCATGCAATTTAATGTTTCCATGTTGAACGTGAGGCTCCAAATGTTTCTGCTTCTTTATCCAACAATAAGATGGTGGATTTCCTTTTTTTTTTGTACAGTAACCATTTTTTATCAAGAACAGAGCAAAAAACTAGATGACTTCTGTTTTATGGAAGCTGTACTTTAGGGACCAGTGAGCACTGCTGAGATGCATTTTATGTAATAATCTTTTGAAATAATATATTTAGACCACACCGACTCTTTAAAAATGGTTTGTAAAGCTGGTGTCAATACTTGGAGAAGCAAAATGTGTGTTTGCTGATGTAGTTCCTACTAACTAGGTCAGCCAATGAAATCAGCTGTCAAGGCAAGATCAGTTTGATGTTGGAAGAGCTGTGACTGCATCAGGATTTTTGTTTTCGTTGGTATAGAAAAATCATCTCCAGCCCTCTGCCAGGGAAGAAACTGCCACTGGAGACTGGAACTTAAAAATTACTGTCTTTGTGAGCAGTTCTGGGTTTGAATGAAACAGTGTCCTGTTTTTTCTCCAGGCGCTGTATCTGATAGCCACAAACGGGACACCGGAGCTGCAGAACCCTGAGCGACTGTCTGCTGTGTTTCGAGACTTTCTCAACTGCTGCCTGGAGATGGATGTGGACAGGCGAGGGTCTGCCAAGGAGCTTCTGCAGGTAAGATGGGAAGTGACTGCAGGTGAAACAGCTGCCCGAGGTATCGGTTTTCTCGTCAGATAAACTCAAAGGCATCGGGTGGCCCCTCCCCTCATATTAATCTCCAGTTTTGGTGCTTTTCAAATGAAAGCTACTAAGTAGAATCCTAGAAACGTTTGAGTTAGAAGGGACCTTTAAAGGTCATCTAGTCTGATTCCCCTCAGTCTGTGTATTTCTGGTAAGCAGAGGAATCCTGCTTGAGCCTGTGAGGAACTGAGTTTGGAAAGTAATGGTTTCTTTTTTTTTTTTTTTTATCTTTGGGCAGCATCCATTTTTAAAATTAGCCAAGCCCCTCTCCAGCCTCACTCCTCTGATCATTGCAGCGAAGGAAGCGATTAAGAACAGCAGCCGCTAGCACTTCGGGTCGGCTTTCTGCCTGGCCAGCTCGGAGCAGGACTGAGAACACTAACTCTATAAAACCTCAACTCTCGTGCTGCGGGACAGATGGATGGATGAACAAACCAACGGTCACAGTCATGGTGGTAGGACCACCCCAGTTCCTCAAGGAGTAAAAAATTATCATTTGTCTTCTTCCTGCTTTCTGGCTCCTTAATTTATTTTTAAGATGAAATGGGGCTAAGGACAGAGAGGTAATGACAGAAAATGCTTTGCTGCCTCAATCATTTCCAAGGTAAAGCAAATTCAGTTGGAAGATTCCCTTCCTTCTCACCCTGTGAATAAGCTGTACATTCACTTTTAAATTGTCAGTTCTTTCTTAACGATGTAAAGTCCTGTTTATGGGGTTTTTGGTATGGTTTGGAATTGAGAAGGGCAATTCTTCATTCATCAACTCCAGACTGCACTGCCTTTTGAATACGGCCCACTCACCAGTTTTTGCCCAGTCACGGTACTTCTAGATGAGGAAGAAAGTGCAATTGCATTTCCAACCAAAAAGGAATGAAGAGTGGGGCAGACAAAACACCCTGTGAAGATACAGGCCTTCAGCTGGGACTGTGTAGTGTTTTGGTTCTTGCCAGTTGGATTTGTATCACTAACTGCAATCTCTTTGCCTGGATGAGAGTCTTACTCAACTGAAAAAGCAGAAAGATCAGTTGGTTGCTCAGAAAGGGCTCGTCTGACGCAAAGGTGCCACAGCAGTGTGAGGTGAGAGCAGGCCCAGCCTTGCCCAGTGCTGAGCTCCAGCAGAGCCCTGGCAGAGCACACGGCAGCCTCAGCATCCACAGAGCCAGGCTGGAAGAAGGCATTGTAGCGGCAAGTGGCAGCAGCCCGGCCCTGGGTGCTTGCCTCTTCCTGGGACTGGACTAATCGCCCCGTCTCAGAGCCAAACTGGGTGTGGGCTGCTCCTGAGGTGAATCGTGGCCATGCTGTGAAATATGCGGCCTGGTGGGATTTGCCATCTTGAGTCTCTGCAGGAGTAGAGGAGGGCAAAACAGAGCGGAGCGCTCTCTTCTGAGGATGCCTGCTCTTCTGCTGGTTGTCTTATAGCTCCTGGGAAAGGTTGGGAGTGTCTGGAGCACTCTCAGCAGAGGGGGAAGGAGCTGGGCTGCTCCACAGGCTCCACACAGGTGAGCGTCCTTTAGGCCCAGGAATTCTGCTGTAGGAACCAAGACTGCCCCGAGGAACAACCTGTGCAGTTCAGATCTGCAGGAGCCGGTGCAGCTGCCAGCTCCGGAAGAAAGCGCCTTAGAACCTGGAGTTGTGCACTGAGCCAGAGCAAACATGTGAAGTGCAGAGTGGATTGCAGAAATATCCAGAGGCACCAAGCCAGCCTGCTCTCTGCTGTCCAGCGTGCAGCAGGCACTGCGCAATGCAGCTCTGAGTTGCCAGGAGGAGGGAGTCGGGGATGTGCCTGAGGATTGTGCTTGACTAGTCAGCGGATTTGGAAGGGAGCAGAATAGTTTCAGTATGCAATTTGTGTTTTATTTATTAATTTCTGAAAGAAAGATGCGATGTGGCTTCACTCAGCAAAAGCATTTGCACGGCGTATTTGTTGCTGTATTTTAGGAGTACAACTCATGCAAGACCTTTAAAACAGCAACTGAAGCAACATGCACCCAGTGAGCAAAAAAACCCCCACAGTAACACAGCTTTCTGCTATAGATCTTCATGTTCCAGCCTGGTCCTGCAAAGGGCTCAGTAGCCTTTAAGGTACTCACTGCCTTCATGTCTTGCCAGCAGGAATGAAGGGTGCTTGGGCTGGTCTTGAATCAGGCCATGAGCTTGTTTGACTTTGGCTTCCTGTTTAGTTGCAGCCTTTGTGTGGCAAGTGTCCTTACTGCTGCAGACTGACCCATCCTCGCTCACACTGTCCGTCCCAGTGTCTTTGGCTGAGGCAGCAGACGGAGACAATGCTCCTTGAGTTACCACTGCTAAGTAGGAACTAACTTTTCCTGATGTCCTGGGGAGCACAACAGGTACAGTTTTTCAGATGGCCAGATAACATGCTGAAGTGAGCAGCTCCGGTTTCCTGCACTGGGGGAACCTCAGTGGAAGCCAAGGGAGCCTCCAGGAGCCCACAGCTGGTGCAATAGTGGCTGACGAGCTTGGGTGGGCCAAAAGCAACAAAGCTTTCACCCGTAAAGAAACCCCTGGGGAGCGGGAGTGGCCAGGCAGGCAAACAGGCCATGGCACAGCAGATGGTGAGCACAGCTGCGGGAGAGGAACTCCTCCTCTTAGGGCCACCAGAGCTGCCAGAGGAGGTGAATAGGAGGAGGAGTGTCTGTGAGCCTTACTTGCTTCAGTCTTTAATAGTAGACCCAGTTGCTCTCCAGGCATCCAGCCCTCTGAGCTGGAAGACAGAAGTGGGGAGCAGAATGCAGCCCCCATAATCCAAAGGGAAATGATCAGTGACCCGCTACACCACTTTGACACTCACAAGGCTCTGGGGCTGGATGGGATCCACCCAAGGGTACCAAGGACCTGGTGGAAGAGCTCACGGAGCCATTTTCCGTCATTTACCAGCAGTCCTGGCTAAGTGGAAGGTCCCAACTGACTGGAGGTCAGCAAATCTGACACTGATCTACAAGAAAGGCCAGAAGGAGGATCCAGGGAACTACAAGAGGTGTCAGCCTGACCTTGGTTCCAGGGAAGGTCATGGAGCAGATCATCTTGAGTGCCATCACACAGCAGATACGGGACAGCCAGGGGATCAGGCCCAGCCAGCGTGGGTTTGTGAAAGGTGGGTCCTGCCTGACCAGACTGATCTCTTATGGCAGCATGACCCGCCTGGTGGATGAGGGAAAGGCTGTGGATGTGTCTACCTGGACCTTAGTAAAGCCTTTGACACCGTTTCCCACAGCATTCTCCTGGAGAAACTGGCTGCTCGTGGCTTGGATTGGTGCACTGTTTCCTGGGTAAAAAACTGACTGATGGCCGGGCCCAGAGAGTGGTGGGGAATGGAGTTACATCCAGCTGGGGCTGGTCACCAGTGCTGTTCCCTGGGGCTCAGTACTGGGGCCGGTCCTGTTTAATATCTTTATTGATCACCTGGTTGAAGGGATCGAGGGATCAAGGGCACCCTCAGTCATTTTGCAGATGACACCATGTTGTGTGGGAGTGCTGATCTGCTGGAGGGTGGGAGGGCTCTGCCGAGGGATCTGGACAGGCTGGATCGATGGGCTGAGGCCAATTGGACAAGGTGCAACAAAGCCAAGTGCCAGATCCTGCCCTTGGGTCACAACAACCCGCTGCAGCTCCAGGCTGGGGCAGAGTGGCTGAAAAGCTGCCCAGCAGAAAAGGACCTGCGTGCTGGTCAGTAGTGGCTGAACATGAGCCAGTAGTGGACAACTACCTGAAAGAAGATTGGATCCATGGGGGAATTGGTCTCTTCTCCCAAATAACAAGTGATCGGACGAGAGGAAATGGCCACAAGTTGCACCAGGGGGAGGTTTAGGCTGGATACAGGGAAAAATGCTTCACTGAAAGGGTGGTCAAGCCTAGGAACAGGGCACTAGTTGAGTCACCATCCCTGTAGGTATTTGAAAGACGTGTAGATATGGCACTTGGGAACATGGTTTAGTGGGAGGCTTGGCAGTGCTGGGTTAACAGTTGGACTCAATGAGCTCAGTGGTCTTTTCCAACCTGAACAATTCTGTTCTATTCAAAAGACTTTGTTTCCTTCTTGTGAGGTCCCATTTTTCTCTGTCAGCTCAAGTTCTGTGTCTGTGGGAGAGACTTCCTTGTGAAAGAGTAATTCGGGCTGGAGATGGGCTGCCCTCAACGTGTAAAGCATTCATCAGAATGAAACGTGTGTATTCCTGTAAGAAGTGAAGAAATGAGTGACTGTTTCTGTTTCCAGTATTGCTTTTATTTTTTCCTACCCACAAAGGAACAGACAGCCGTCCTTTAAAAGGAAAGCACTTTGTAATGGCACATGTTTGCTGGACATACAGTCTAAATACTTCTGTTCACAAACTACACTGTTTGATTGGAGGGGGAATTCCTATTTATTTTCTGTACCTGTACGTATTTCAGCATCTCTACTTCAAAAAAACCCCACCGCCATAACTTCCCAGAAGATAACAGATTTTAAAAACAGGAAGATCAAATGTTCGGGTTTTTTTGTTCTAATCAGTGTATGCCCCAGCATACAGAATATTGTTGGCACTGACTTTTTAAAGACAACCGCTGTCCTAGGAGGCCTTAACTTTTTATTTTATTAAATACTATATTTATTTTTCTTTGCATCAGCAAAACTAGAGATTTTTCTTCTAAAACCAATTACTGGGAGGCAGACAAAATTAAATAGAAATAACCAGTGGCTTTTTTCAGTATGGACTGTACTTGCCCAGCTGAGGCTGTGGGACGTGCAGGGAAATGCACCTCCAGTATCCTTGTGGCTCCGTGCTTGAGACAGTCTCTGGCATTAAATTTTCACTCACTAGGTACTGAAAGATTTCAGCTGTGTTTATATCCTCCCAACTTGGATAGGAAACGTAGAAGAGACGTAGATACATTAAAAAAACCCAACAACACAAAACCATAAAAATCCAGTCTTGAAGTGGTCACGTCTTGTACATGATTTACAGGCTCACAGAGTGTATTAGAATTGACAATAGCATGACCTTGCAGAAAGGAAGGAGACAAATACCATATATCTCTGGAACCATCTTGAAGTTTCTGACTGCTATCCTCAGATTAAGCAATCAGTTTTGTATATTTTTCTGAAGTATTAGAAATAGGCTGTTTCTGTTGCAAAATGAAAACTAAAAAGTTTCAGACACTTCCATTCCAAGGTCTTAAAGGATTGGTTAATTGTCTTCATTTTCAAATTTAACAGTAAAATACCCTATCCAGGAGCTTGATTATGATTGCCATCCCTGCAGTGGTGTGAAAATGAGCCGATAGTGTGCTGTGGTTTTAATGTGTTTTGGGACAGAAGCATGATAGCAGTGAAGTCAGGGAAATTTGAGAAGCACAGAAAAGTTTATTTATTTAAGAAAAAAGGAAAAAAAAAAAGATAACCATACCTATGTAAAATTCCATATAGCTCCTGCATGCACTCCTGGGAACCTGCACGGGGGTGGATCTTACAGCGCTCTCAGGGTTGGATCCCAAACTTGGGCTGGGGTTGCATTCTCACTTCTTGTGTCCAGTGCTTTTGTAAATATGTGTGTGTTTGTTCCTCATCTTTGGCTACTGGTTGGCCATTCCACTACACACAAATGAACTCAAGGGTTTGTGCTGAGTTTCTTTGAGGTCAGTGGCTGCACTTTGGCAGGTCTTTCGGTCAGTGTTTCCCCATGTCCTGCCACCAAAAATGAAGCACATTCCAGTCACCACGAGAAGGGAGTAAGTTCCTGTCTCCTGTCCTCTAGTTGTAGGAAATGTCACCGTACTCTGTTGTCCCTATGGTGGTTATTTCCAATATATAGTCCTTGGTGTGGCTACTGAATATTCCTCACACTGAGCATGTAAATACTTAGTGGTCCTTAGTCCAGTCCTGAGCAAATCCAGTGAGCAAGGGGCCAGAGAGAGCCCTGTAACATCTACCGTTAAAGACAGGAGCCGGTGTTTCTTTGCTTGACATCCAGCGCATGCACACTAGTGCCACTTTTGCCTTGCTGTGCGTTATCAAGGCAGCGATGTACACACCTTCCTGGTGGACTGTTCATTCACGCCCAGATGTGCAGCAACTTTAATGATGGGTGATGGGGCAAGCTGATGAAGACCTATAAATATAAGTGTTCATCTTTTTTTTTTTTTCCCCCTTCCTCTCTCCTCTTCCCTGACCAGGTAAACATCTTTAATTTTATCCCCAGTCTTCAGGAAGCAGGCAAAGGACATCCCTTGTCTTTCAGCAGAAACCATCTGAGGTTTCTTTAAGTGTGATTTACAATTCAGGGATCTTTAAAACTTCTCTTTGCTTGTGTCTGCCCTTGAGCCTACAGGGTAATTTCATTTTTCTGGCTGAAGCTTGCAAAATGTTGCTTATACATCTCTCTTTGGGTGCAGTTTAGAGCCAATTGCCATAATCCTAGGTGTACTTCGTGCCTACAAACCATCACTGGCCTGAGCCTCCCGATGGTTGCATGTACCTTTGGTGACAAGAGCCATCTTGAAAGAAAAAAGGTCTTATAGGAAAGAGAAGAAAGGAGGGATGCCCACTTGCTTTCCATGGGTGCCCTTTGGACTGCCCCATGTACAAACCTGCAAACTTTGTTCTTGCTGCTTAGCAATTCCCCCAAGGCAAGCACTTGGGTTCTGCTAGAATCTGACCCTGACTGAGGAAACTGGAGGCAATATCATTAGCTAAAGTTGGAAATACTGAAAACTGCTAACTGATTTAATAGCCTGTGAGCACAGTGGCTTTGCCCTGCACCGTTTTCCAGCAGACCACGTATCAGCTTCAGCACCTTTGTGTCAGGTGCCTTCTGCTGTGTTTGGTGGCACCACATTGACAGCTGCCTGGAGATCACACTGGGTTTCTGTGAAGCTTGCTAGCAACATCTGCCTTGGCCAGCTTATGTACAAAGCCGAAAGGGCTGTGGTTGGGCACAATGGCCTGAGTTGGCAGCTGTGACTGCAGATCAGAAGAGCTGTCAGGCACATGTGTACACACCTTTGAATCACAGCTCTCTGATGTTACAGGTTTATGCCAGTTACTGTAAAAGGCTCTGACCCTGGTATCCTGCTGATGAGTGCAAGGTTTGAGTGAAGGCTTCCAATTCCTCTGTTCTTAGTTCTCAGGTGAGAGCTTGAGGTACCCCAATTCATCCCTCTCAGTGATACCCATACCACCTGCTCCCCAGGTTCAGTCACTTAATTCTGGTTGGTGGTCACTTGATTTCTTATAGGTTTTCACTGTCACTGGGCTGGCCACCTTCAGACACTACTTCATTGTCTTGGAATTTTCGCCTTGGTCCTTATCTTCTTCATTCCATTCGTACCTGGAGGAAAAGCACCTGGGGCTGCTGGTTGACAGCAGCTGAACATGAGCCAGCATGTGGCCAGGAAGGCCAAGGACATCCTGGCCTGTGCCAGCAACAGTGTGGCCAGCAGGACCAGGGCAGTGACCGTCCCCCTCTACTGGGCACTGGTGAGGCCACACCTCAAATCCTGTGTTCAGTTCTGGACCCTGTGTTCAGTTTTGGGCCCCTCACAAGAAGAAAGTCATTGAGGTGCTCAAGCGTGTCCAGAGGACAGCGGAGCTGGGGAAGAGTCTGGAGCACAAGTGATGAGGAGCAGCTGAGGGAGCTGGGCGTGTTCAGCTTGGAGAAAATGAGGCTTATTGCTCTCTGTGTGAAAGGAGGTTGTAGCCAGGTGAGGGTTGACCTCTTCTCCTAATTACAGAGGAAATGGCCTCAGGTTGTGCCAGGGGAGGTTTAGACTGGCTATTAGGAAAAATTCCTGTACTGAAAGGGTGGTCAAGCATTGGACAGGCTGCCTAGGGCAGTGATTGAGTCACCATCCCTGGAGGTATTTAAAAGACATGTAGATATGGCACTTGGGGACATGGTTTAGTGGGGGCTTGGCAGTGCTGGGTTAACAGTTGGACTTGATGAGCTCAGAGGTCTTTTCCAACCTAAAGGATTCTACAATTCCATGATTCTGTCTGCTGGATTCAGCTAGATCTGTGTTAGCAGCATTAGTTTGATCAAAAAGTTTCCTCTTGGTCAGCTCTTGTGGCCCAAGGCTTCAGCTCCTTTAGCTCCTGAGCTGCTAATGCTAAACTAGATGACGCTGAGAGAAAAATACAGTTAATCCAGCTTCTTCTAGAACACTGAGAAGGTAAGTGTGTGAAGTGAAAGCATGAATATTGTTTGCATGTCACCTCCTGTCTGCCCTTCACACCTTTCAGGGGTTTGAAACAGGAAAGAGCTTTCCTAAAGAGAGAATTGAAGCAGTGAGTTACCTGTCCCAGGTCTTTCCAGTTCCTGTGCTTGACTGGTTTTGTCCCTCATTTCTCTGCCCTTTGAGCTGCCTTTTCACAGCAGCCTTTTCCATCTGTAAGCTCGGTCTGGAGAGGGAGTCATTTCCTCTGGTGTATATACTCCAGGAGCTCAGGGCCTGCCATCTGAAGTCCATGCTGGCATTGAGGGCTCCCAGGTGGCTCAGGCTGGTGTGATGCTATTGTAAATGTGAAGGAATAGTGGCAAGTGATGGCTTTGAAAGTCAGGTCAGTTTGCTGCTGCGTGTGTCGTTTGACCAGCCCTGTCCTCAACTTAGCAATCAGATCCAGGCACTGCTGCTGCTCCCTCTGGAGTCAGCGAGAATTTGGTGGTTGGTTTCAGCGACAGCAGAACTGGTCACTGAAGAGGCAGGTGCTGACAGTGCCCTGAGTTCCAGGGCTGCAGGGGTCCCTTGGCTGCGTGGGTGGGAGCTGCCCCTTGTTCTTATTCTTCACCATGTAAAGCTGGTCAGATGTGGATCAGCACAGCAAACAGGGAGCCTGCAAGTCTCTTCTATCTGCGTCTGCTGAAATTTTTGACCTTTGGGCTTAAGGTGTACAAAGGCAACTGCTCTTGGTCACTGTGTGTATCTCCACGTTCAGCAATGCTGCTAAATCCGTCTGTAGCACAGCAACGGGGGAAAAGCCTCAGCCCTTAAGGTGCGAGTAGCTGCCGGTATCTGCCTTAGCAGGTAAGCCAGCAGAAGGGGAGCTTCTGCAGATGGGAACTTGTAGCAAAGGACTGCACAGACCGTAGCATCCCCTCCTTGGGCACAGCCCAAAGTCAGTGGGGAAATAACGAAGTGATTCTGGTGCACTGGTGTGTCAGCACTGCAGGTGCTGTGCCTGCAGACAGGTGGTTCTGCAGATGTGCAGAAGAATTCTGCAACTCTTGACTGGATCAGGATGTCACCAGTGCTAAACTCCAGTTTAGTCCAAAGCAACCAGGTTACACCTACACTGGTGTGTGCTAGATATTTTTTCTTCAGGGTATCCAGACAAAAGTAAACAGAGGAGGAGCCTACATTTTCATTGTCTTATCAGAAATGTATCTCATTTTGCTGTACATTCCTTTTTTAGGACGTGTTATCTGTTTAAAAAAAAAAAGAAAAAGAAAAAAGAAAAGAAAAAAACAGAAAAAAGAAAAAGGTGAAAGATAAAAAACGTGTAGTGAAAAATCTTCTGTAACTTTGGATTAAGAGGTAACTGATCTTTTTAAAAAGAGAACTAAGTTATTTACTTTGTAAATGTGCTGATGGCATGGATCCATCTTACTGACCTCAGCATCCTTTTTTTAAAGATTTTGGGTTTTGTTTCCAATATTAAGTTATTTTAAATTGTGGTTGAAGCAATAGGAAATTGAAATATGGATTGTGCATGACTGTGTCTTGAGTGTAAAAATATTGCAGTTTGAAACTTGGACCTAAAGTATTGCAAATAAAAGTTATAAATACCAATGGATTGTGTGACAGCAGCTTTTCCTGTACGGTCTGCAGCATCAGAGTCTTCATCAGTGTGCCTGTGGGTGCTTGTAGCTTTGTCCCATGCCACTGTATGATGTCCTGAAAGAGGGCTTAACCTGCTACCAGCCCATTTCACCCTCTGCAACTGGAGCTCCTTGTACCTTGGGCCCACAAAAGCAGATAAGATGGCATTTCTTTTGCTCCCCAGGTTGCACAAATCCAGAGAGCTGTGATTTTTCCCATCTTGTGCCTCCATTGCTCCATATTCATAAAGAACCAGCACCCCCTCCTGATGAATATGGTGAGTTACACAGATGGTCATCAGCTACTGTTCCTGCCTAGAAATCCTTAAACTGCTTCTAAGCGCTGGTCAGTTCAGCTCTTGTACAACTACTCACACAGAGCTGGGAAAAAGTCACCTGGCCACCAGCTCAGAAGGTAAGTGATGACAGGGTTAGAGGTGTGTGGGCAACCTCTATCCATCCATATATTTTTTGTATATCTATATATGGGTGTGTTCATATGTATTTTTTACATATAAAGGAAGGAGCGTGTAAGCAACTTGGGGAATGCTTTCCCTGTCCATGTTTGTTACATATACATGCACACAAAGACACAGAAGAGACCCTTGTATAAACAGACCCTGATACACAACTGTCAGTGGAGCGTGGGGGTGGGGGAAGACTGAGGAGATTCACAAAGCTTATCATGCTGGAGGGAGGAGGCAAAGGGGATGGGAATACTGCAGTGAGGACAGCTGAGGACCAGAGACAGGGCCTAAATTGCACCGTAAAATCTCACAGGACCCTTGAGACACTGCTGTTGTGCAGGCAGGGACAGGACGAACCCCCAGACCCGGGGCTTTTTCTCCCTCGGTGTGAAGGGCAGTAGGGAAGGCTGTGGTGTGATGGAGGGAGACCATGATGAGCTGGGAACTCACTGGGGGCAAAAGAGGGAGCAGTTGTGAAGTAATAGGTAGGGGACAGAACTGTTCAGAGAACAGCAGAGACACAGCTCGAGCGAGCTGAAAACTGACATTGGGGGTCATCCTAGATTGATCTGATTTCAGACATTACTGAACACACGTGCCACCTCCTCCAGCTAACCATGGGAGATCAGTCTCCTCAGCAGTTGCAAGAGCAGGATGCTCATGTGCCCACTGCCATCTCCCAAAACTTGTTATCCCACTCATGGGGAGAAGATAGGGAACATGGGTATCTACCTCACATGCTCCATCACCAAGAGACTGCTGGGGAGCTTGAACCAATCCAGGAGCTGGATGACGCCATGAAACCCACTGGACATGTTGTATGCACGATCTCCGGGGTGCCCGGGTGCCGTTGGGCTGCGAGGGGACCACGATGTCATCAGTGGGGCTGATGCCGTGCCAGGGGTCTGTCTGGTACCCCTCATCCGGCTCGGGATGCCCCGCGCCCCCACTGACCCCACGTCCGCTCTCTCTCTCGAGGTGTCCTGGCCGCTTCCACCCTCCTGGGCCTCGGGTCATCCCCCCCGGTCACGCCCCAGTTTCTCCCGCTGGCCCCGGCCACTGACGAGCTCGCCCCACTGCCAGGTGCGATGCCGGGACAGGTATTTGATGGCCACCTGCGGGCCAAGGGGAGCAACGGGCTGACCTCCCCGCCCGCCCCGCACAGCCCCCACCTCTTCCTCCTCCTCCTCTTCCTCCTCCTCCTGCTCCTCCTCCGACCCCGCCACTCGCCCGTGGGGCGGGTCCCCGCGGAGGCGGCGCTGCAGCCGCCGCTCCCCGGCGGGGCAGCGACCCGGC
>VZRE01013480.1:402068-432018 GCA_013396775.1 Cephalopterus ornatus
CAGCGCGGCGGCGGCTGCTCCTTCGCCGACAAGATCCGCCTGGCCGCGGAGCGCGGCGCCGCCGCCGCCGTCATCTACAACTACCGCGGCACCGGCAACGAGGTGCTGCCCATGTCCCACCACGGTGAGCGCCGGGGGGCGGGCGGGGGCTTGCGAAGAGAGGGGTCCCCGCGCTGGGAGCGGCTGCGGGAACAGGGCACTGCCCGGGCTCGGCCCCCGCCGCACATCCCAGCGCGGCTCCTCAGTAACAGCCGGGAATGTCCCAGCCTCTCCCGCACCAGGGGAGTTTCTGGCCGGTGGTGTTCCAGGCGCTGTGGCTGCTGTTGGTTTTCCTCCGATTAATGAGTAACCGTTCTCGAAAGCTGCGACTGGGACTGGGGCTGAGGGCGAGTGGGCTTCTCCCGAGAGCTCTGGCCGGGCCGGGCCCGGGTTGTAGCTGTGCGGGGCTGGCGATGACTCCACTTGGTTTGGATTTCTGGCCTGAGCCTGTATCCGCCACCGGTGATGGATGCTGAGGTTTTTAAAGCCTGTTAAGTCTGTGGAGTTGATTTGGGCCGTGAAATAGGCTGCGTTTCCATGCTGAGACACCGTTTCTCCCTGTGCCTGCACTAACCAGCTCAGAAATAGACGGAGTACGAGACTCTTCCATAGGTAACTTTTCAGCAGTGAAATGCCACTTCCAGTGGAAGAAGCTGAATCCCTTTAAAGGTTATTTTCCAGTTTTAAGAGAGGCTGATGACAGAGCCCCTCTTCTCTTGCTGTAGAAAGTCACCTACTTGCCAGAACTGTTTTGGTTTTTTTCCCTGCCCATCTTTCAAATGAAGAATGAGATATGACTCTGTTTAGGCTAATGTCACCTGAGGAACAGCTCAGGGCTGAAGGCTGTGTAAATGCCTTCTGGTGACAACCTGAGCAGCGTGAGTGGCTTTGGTGGTTCTGTCCAGCTGTTGGACAGATGTGCACACACCTCCTGGGCATGTTGGAATTCTGTAAAGTGGCACTGCTTTGGGAAGCCACGTCTTCTGGAGTGACATAAAACAGTGAAAATGAACAGTGCGTCTTCAAGCTTTGAGTGGTTAAAAAAATAATGATATCCTTGCAGCACCGCTCTTAGAAGGAGTGGGGAGGATTTCTGTATGTTAGCTGTGCAGGCAGGTGTTCTGGTGAGACAAGGAAACAGTAGCTGCCTCTGGATTTTCCTTGTGTGCAATCTTAATGAGCTGTGGGACTGTTGGTACTCTGCTTTAAGAATTCAAAACATACGGTCTGGACAGGCCTTTCTGAGGCAGAGCTTTCTTATGTAATCAAATCATCAGCTGACAAATGCTATTGAGATCTGGCTATTGCTGGGCGAGTTCCTCCTGCTGAACTGACAGGAGCATCCCTGCCTTGAGTCCTGTTCACTGTGTGCCTGCCTAATCCTGCAGCTCTTGGAGGAGCTCCCTTGGCACTGGCTGGCCTGGGTAGGTCACTGCTGAACCTGTTCTTGAGGGGAAGGGCTATGTGCTCCTGCCCTCCCCTCCATCATGGACGCTGGGAGACTGAAAGCATCTTAACCTTGCCAGGAGCTGCCTCTTGAAATAAGTGATGTGCTCTCTGCAGGGTGTGCTCCAAGAGGAGCTCCCTCCATTTCCTGTGCTGTCCTTAAGCTTTCTGCTGAGGCATTTATGTCAGAGTGGCTCTAGCTTTCCTGATTATCCTGTGTGATGGGTTACTGGCTCGAGGGCATGTTGAAACTTCCCAGCTGAACTGCAGACAAATAGGACAGGGACTGCTTGGAGAAGACAGCTTCTGTCAAACCACATATTTAATCTGCATGACTCCTCCTTGCCGTGTCCTAGCACAATTACTGGGCTAAGCTTGTTGCTGCTGTTGCTTGTCCTTGTTTTAGTCCCTCACTTTCTTTCTTGTTCCAGTCTCCCTTTTCTTATTCTCTGGACTTGATTCTTCCTCTATCATGTGCGAGTCCCTGTTCTTGCCCCTTCCCACAGCGATGCTCTTCCTTCTGCTTATGGGGCTTTGGTGACATGCTGTGCTTGGGCCAGCCCTGCCTTCTGCTCCTGCTGGGAGCCAGTGCTCTCCAGTCAAACTTGACAAACATTGCAGACCTTGAGCACAGCCCAGCCGAGGTGAAGTGAGCTACAAGTCACCAGCCTCATTCGGTTTGTCAAGTGCAGGATGCTGCTTGTGTAACGCTGATGAGCTCAGCCTGCAGCACTGCACCTCAAACTTAGGAGGTCAGAGCTGGTCATGCTGCCCTTTGCTGAACTGTGCTGTGGGATGGGTCTCCTGGCCTCCGTTGGTGACACTGGATGCCCCAACTCTGCTGGAGGCAGTGGTGAAGGTGGCCCTGCTCATAAAGAACCGTTTTTGTACAAAACCAGCTCCTGCTGTGGCTGTAACGGCTGTAGCTGTGCTAACGGTGACTTCACAGTCTGGGTTTCCTCATTGGCTTCGTTTCTGCTCTAACTGGGGCTATCATATGCCATCAAGTGAAACCAGACAAGGCCAAGCACTTCCTCCAAGCTAAGGCAATGGGAAGTAGTGGGGATATGTCTTTGCTGGGGCAAAAGCCTCAGAGCTTTTACGTGCCTGGGGTAGCATCTCCTCCTGCCAGCAGTGCTGAGGGCAGGGACTGTCATCTGCCTGTCCGAGAAGGAAGATCTCTGTGGGTGGGCTTTGATAAAATGTATGGCACAACACACTTTTCTTCACAGAACTTTGGTAGCAACAAAACACCAAGTTAGTAATACAACCTTATCTAAAAGTGTTGTGTGCCTTTTTCTGGGGCTGTCAAACTTGGCTTTTGAACCAACTTATTGTTTACAGACTTAAATGGGCCTGTATTGGAAGCAGTGTTTGTCCTAGTCATGCTGCTTCCAGAGACTTTTTTTCTTATCGTGTTTAGTCTGATGAATTCTTTATTGCTCATATCAGTGCTCTGATATAACCTTTTGGTGTACCAGCTTAAAAAACACACACAAAAAAGAAAACAAAAAACCCAAAACCAACCAAACAAANAAAAAAAAAAAACCAAAACCAAAAAACCCCCAACAAAACAACAAAAACAACCCAATGAAACAACCCACCCTGACAATAAAAACAACAGAACACAATAAATAGCCAAATCAGGCATGATCAAGTCCTGCCTAATCATAACATGTAGAATGCCAAGAATTTAATGGAGTCCAAAGTAACATTTACTTTGTGCTTTTATAAGCACAAACCCGTATCAATTAGCAACTTGAGTTTTAATTGTGTGCAGTTTAAGAAGATGGTACCGCTCTGTGGCAGGCTGAGCGAGGTTTCAAAGTACAGTTCTGTGTGCTCACAACTGCACCTCTCTGTAATCTCTATTGACCTTCCGAAAAAGACATTTGATTGGAGAAAAACAGCAGCATGTGGGGAAAAAGTGCAGGGCAAGAGTTGGTTTGTTTTAAAGGTGGACCTTGCCTTAAGGTAGAACGAGGCTGTTAGGTGGCTTGGGGCTGTGGTGGTACCCATGGAAAGCATTCTTTGGTGTTCAGTATGTCCCTGCAGCTGGGGGAGAAGGATTCCTTGCAGGTCAGGAGGCAGCTGTGAAAATTTTCTTTGGTTTCTTTCTTGTGGTATAACTCTAGACTTGAGAAGCACATCACCTGATCTGAAGAGGGCTTTTTCTGGGGGAACACAGCTAAATAATTCTGGCTAAAGCAGTAACAGCGTGTCTCAGGCTAACAAGATCTGGTTCAAGTGTAAACTTGCATCAGTGGGTGAAAGGGGAAGGAAAGGTTAAATATGTAGCACAGCTACTTAACTTGTTCTGCTGGAATTTCACTGAGGTAAAGGCTTATCTCCATATGCTTGGAGAAAACAGTGTACGGCAGAAGTGTCTAATTGTGCTCTGCTCCAACTTTGTATGAGGTGTGATCTTCAGAAACAAGCTGAAACTTTTCCATGGTATTAAAAGGCTGATATGAGCTGTAAAACTGTTAAAGATTGAGACAGAATTGTAAT
This sequence comes from Cephalopterus ornatus, assembly GCA_013396775.1. Classification (NCBI taxonomy): domain Eukaryota; kingdom Metazoa; phylum Chordata; class Aves; order Passeriformes; family Cotingidae; genus Cephalopterus; species Cephalopterus ornatus. The sequence continues at coordinate 406,065 of VZRE01013480.1, forward strand.
CCCAAGGCAGACTGTGCTGAGGTTTTGTCAGCATTCTGTAAACATCTAGTGCACTTCTCCTTTGCAGTGAGTGAAGACTTGTGCTGAGGACATCTGAGGTGAGGAATGAGGATGCAAGGTCTAATTGATGACACTTTCATGAACACTCTCATGTTCCCTGGCCATGGCCAGGTGAGACTCTGAAGATTATTTAGCCCTTCCTACTAGCACTCCTTTTTGAGAAGGACCTTCATGCATCTGCTGTGCCTCGATGGTATTTGCAGTCCGTAGTGTCTGGAGTTTGTAGCTCTTTGCATCTGAGAATAACTTCTCCATTTGTACGTGCTGCAAATTTGTCTTTATGTGCTCAGTTAGGTTCTCCTGGCTGCCTGGTTTGGAGTAAATTAATGTCACAGCTATAGTGGCATTCAGACAACCAGCCCTGGTACGTGGGTCTGGCTGGTGACCCTGATCTCCCCACCTGCAGGATAAGGGGGGGTGTGACAGTGAGTTGGGGCTGCCCACGGCACCAAGAGGCATTGAGAAGCTGGACAGACTAAGTAGTGCTATTGACAACTTCTGATCCCTGCTGTTGCTCTTTGTGATATAATTTAGGTACCTCTGTGCCATGGAAAACTGCAGGGTAGGCATCACCATTTTAGGTAGCCTGAAATAGGTCTGTGAAGTGCCCTTGCTCTTTGGGTTTCCTGGGCTGTTGAAATGTGAAAGGATGAATTAAAACCCTAAGTGACAGCTGTGGTAGCAGAGGCTTCATTGTGTGGGACATCATGTCCCTAAAACAATGACAGTGCGTGTTTGCCTCCAGTTCTGAATGTGCTGGTGAGCACACAGTGATCAGCTCGGCACGGCTCCCCACTGTATCCACTGTGAGTTGTCATCTTTCCACAGACAGATGCCTTCTGGCTTACACTGTGCTGACTTACATCATTGTACCATTAGCTTTCTCAAACTCACTTGTTCCCAGTGAGCACTTAGCTGCCACCAGCATGTGGAGAGCAAGGGATACTTAGCAGTGATCTCAATCTCATTCAAAGAGGGTGAGCAATGTATTTACTAAATCAAAACTGCTGAAAGCTGCTGAGTAAATTCACAGAAGAATTTTCATTAGGGAATGTTGCTCACTGTTTCTCCAGGGGGTATTAGATGCTGTTTGGTAGATTGAAAGATGATACTTTACTCTTGCAAGTGCCACTGACCAAAGAGCACGTGAAGAGAGGCATCCTACAGATCTCATTAATCACTGTGCCCTTAATTAGTGTTACTGTCTTGGCTGCTGTTTTAAAGGATGATTTCATGTTATAAATGTTCTAAGATTTAGAGCCTGGGAGCATTTACCTAAGTCTTAAAGACTCAGAAAGGGGAGAGGGGGAGAAGAAAAAGGCTGGTAAATGTTGGATTCACTCGACAAATAATAACACTACCTAAAGTAAACAGAGTGCAGATTTGTTTCCACCTCCAGTATCCCCTGTGGATCAGTGGAAACTCACATCATATAAAACTACCTTTGGTCTTGATGTTCTCCTTCAGACACTCAGCCTGTTTGGTAGAAGTTTCACTGAACTTCTCAGTGTGGAAATCTTCCTTCTCCACAGCAATGTTGGGTGGCCCCTCTGGAGGCCAGCCTCGCCAAGGAGTCTCCTTAGACTAACATGTTAGTCCCATTAATAAATGCTGTGTTGGTGAGGAGCATGTGTGGTGGCATGTTCCTCCAGGTAAAGACCACTGTGGACGTGAACAGGAGTTCCTTTTGTGCAACACAAACACCAGTTAGCAGGGAATTTCTCGTCTTCCCTTTCTTCTAATCTCACTGGGCTGTCCTTACTCTTCTAAGGCTTTGCCTCATATTACTTCTGTAATGCTTCTCTCCCCCTTTTTAAAAATTTAGTTTCTTTTTAAGACCTTGCCTTCCATTCCTGAGTATGTCTGCCAACTTTTAACACTTTTTCCTGTGTCTTGCTGTCTTGTTCACCATATTCATCTGTGACATGGATGAAGGGACAGCACATGCCCTGATCAATTTTGCTGATGATACAGGGTTGGGATGAGTGGCTTGTACACAGAAGCCTGTGCTGCCTTTCAGTGAGGCCTGGACAGGCTGGAGAAGGTTCAACAAGGGTCCTGCACCTAGGGAGAAATAACCCCAGGTACCAGTACGGTCTGGGGGCTGACCTGCTGGAGAGCAGCTCTGTGGAGAAGGACCTGCGGGTCCTGGTGGACCACAAGCTCTCTATGAGCCACTTGTGCCAAGAAGGCCGAAGGTATTCTGGGGTGCATTAGGAAAAGCACTGTCAGCAGGTCGAGGGAGGTGATCCTACCCCTCTACTCAGCCCTGGTGGGGTCTCATCTGGAGTGCTGTGTCCAGTTCTGGGCTCCTCAGTTCAGGACAGACATGGAGGGCCTGGACTGAGTCCAGTGAAGGGCTACAAAGATGGTGAGGGACTGGAGCATTTCTCATATGAGGAAAGCTGAGGGAGCTGGGGCTGTTCAGCTTGGAGAAGACTGAGGGACCTCATCAATAAAACATGCTTTATTATCAACAAAAAATATGTTAAGGGTGGGTGTCAAGAGGGTGGGACCAGACTCTCTTCAGTGGTGCCCAGTGACAGAACCAGGGGTAAAAGGCACAAACTGAAACACAGAAAGTTCCATCTGAATAGGAGGAAAAACTTTACTGTGAGGGTGACAACACTGGAACAGGCTGCCCAGGGAGGTTGTGGAGTCTCTCTCACTGGAGATAATCAAAAGTTGTCTGGATGTGATCCTGTGCAACCTGTTCTGGGTGAACCTGCTTTAGCAGGGGGGTTGGACTAGATGATTTCCAGAGGTTGTTTCCCACCCCAGCTATTCCATGATTTTGTGTGAATGTTTACCTCTGTGTGCTGAAAGGCTTGTGTGTTGAGGAGGAAGAGATCAGGCATAGTGCCATCTGTCAAGTAAAACAAGCTGAAAGTAGATTTAATTAAGCCTAGGAGATACTGTGAGGAAGAAGACAATTCAATCAAAAAGCTGAGGTCACAAGGGGCTGTTACTTTAAATAACTGCAAAATAGCCTGGAAGTGAGCAGTTCTTTTATCTTGGTGCCAGGTAGTGTTTGGAGTGGAGAATAGGCAGAGCAGGGGAAGGAGAAGGGACAAGCCTATGAACATTTCAGCTTATCCAGGCTTAAATTGTTCCTGAACTATGAGTTCAGTCACCCTCCCCTCTTGCAAAGGGGAGAGCTTATTGCAGGGCAATAAAGGCGTTTCCTCTGACAGTGTCTGCGATGGAGGATGATTGTGGGGATGGGCACATTCCTGATGAGATTTTGCCTTGTGCGTCTGGATTAGAGCAATCAGCACCCTTTTTTGTCCACACTGTACCGTGGGTGAGAGCAGAGCTGGCCTGCAGGCTCTGGTTTCATAATGTCTGAGTCCAGGGAGAGCCTTCGTGTCCCTAGAGTGGTGTAGTGCTGAGACACGATGGCTTCTGTGTGCAGTGCTCGCCTGTCACCTGAGGTGAATTACGTCATGTCAGTAATACCAGATCAATCTGTGTACAATGATAGTTTATTTTCCTTCCTACTGTAACAGATAACATTAAGCTTGTACCAACCTGTAGGGTAACCACCAGAAATCCCAGTACAGTGAGATAAGTAATATTTAGGATGTCTTTTTCTTTTTCTTTTTTTTTTTTTTTTAAACCTGAAGCCAGTATATCGGATACTCCTCTTACATGCCTGAGGAGTCAGGTGTGCTAATCTGGTAGGAAATGGTTGGAGTGTCAACTGACAGTGTCTTTCATGTTAAAGTACAGGAGATAGCTTAATCTCCTAATGCCTTTCTGCTGATGCTGGTGTTGGAGGGGTATGAGGGGAATACCTCTACCTCTTTGACTAAGGCCGAAGACACAGCTAGTGCTGATCTTCTGTGCTGAAAGTACAATATCACGTAGATAAAAGCAAAGATACAGCCATCAAGTTGAGAGTTTGTATTTCATCTCCTGAAAGAGCCTTCAGATATTGACTCTGCTCTGGTTAAGGAGAAACTGACCTTTCTTTGAGAATTCAAACTCCAAAGTCTGCTTTTTTTTTTTTTTGTATGTGAACATTCAAAATCAGAAGTGATTTCTTCCATTCTGCACTTTCTGTGTGAGTGGCTTATGTGGTGGTCGGCAGGGACTGTGGAAATGGATTGCTGGTACCACCAGGACCAAGGACTGTGTGGGGGTATTCCTGAGCGAAGTGTTGGGGTGAGCTGCTTCGGTTCTGGGGAGAAACAGCACAGCTGTACCACGGCAGAGGCGCAGGTTGCACAAGGCACTCTCTGGACAAAGTGAAAGAATACTGGCAAAGCTTAATGTCACTCCACTTAAAGATGATGCAAAACTTTGGAATTTCAGAAAGAGGGGAAAAAAGTTACAGAATCTAAAATGTTGGAGCCTGTGTATGGTATACTAGCTTTTCCTTGTTCTGAAATAACTTGTCAACTTATCATCTTTTATACCTTCTTTCTTAAAAATGCCCTCAGAATTATTGCCTTCCTCAGATATTTTCACCAAACTGTGTTGCAGCTTGGTCTGCTCCCAAAGAGGAAAAGGTCCCATAACAAATTTACGTCTATTCAGGGTGTAAATAGTGACAGAGACATTATAGGGGTTTGGCTTTTGCTATCCAAGAAAAGAACAGTCTATGGAATTTGCCCAAAGCTACACTGAGGCCTTTAAACCAAAATGAAAGGAACTTTCATGTCTTAATTGAAGCTGAATTTGCTTGGTTTAAACAGTGCAAAATGGTTCCAATGTCTGAACAAGCTGAGAAACTACCTTTGAGTAGAGGAGCTGACTTGGAGCTGGAGTCCTTGAGTTGTCTTTGGTTGGGGCATTTGTTTGGCCCTGAGATCTGAACCTTGCCTTGATGTGCTTTAATGCATGAGCAGATAGTGATTTTATTGCTAAAAGTGACTGCTGTTAAGCATGGATTAGGTTCCATTGCAGTCTGCTAAATATTGTGGGATGAATGTTCTCCAGGACCTAGAATTTTCTTGGTTCAGGATAGATTTATCTGTAGCACAAGCAAGATTAGTACTGGATTATAATAATCCCCTTAAATGAATATGAAAAGACGAGTGTTTACTACGCAAAAGTTAATGCTCCCAGCTCTATGCTGCCCTTACACATTGCATTTCTCTCCTGAATTGCCAAACCTCCAACTTCGTGTTTACAGGGAGCAGAAGTGTAATGGCAGAACAAGTGAAGTCTTTGCGGGGCAGTGGTTGACATAGGTATTGATATTGCTGTAAATAGATGCAAACTCCACTCTGCATTCAAGTCAAACTGACACAGGAAGGTAAAACTTTGATCCCAGTCATGCACTGTCCTTGTGTGCCCAATCTGCTTGTGCCCCAGCTCTTCCCCACCACAGCACACCACTGAGGTTCTTGTGCTTTATCTGTGCCAACCCATTTCCTTCAGATTTTGACCAGCAGGTACCTCCTGCAAAACTCCAAATCTACAGAGGCAGGTTGTGTTTGTATAGACTTGAATAACTATCCCTCTCCATTTTCACAGGGAATGGGAAAAGAAAGACGCTGGGAAATGTTTAACTAAACAGGTCTTGCTTCTGTTTAGCAGTGAGCCTATTATTAGCTAAACAGGCAGCAGCTTAATTTCACCTCCTAGTGTCCTTTAAAAACTATTAGAGGAGCTTTACCTGAACCACAAAAGCTGACAACACCTGGGCGAGTAGCTTGGGTTTCTGTGACTTGGGTTTCTAACTGACTTTCCTTTTGCTTTGCTGGAGTCTGGCGGGGGAGCAGGGGAAAGCTGATAGTTGAGGGCAGCTGCTGTGCTTGGGACGCCTCTGCAGATGTCCCCTCAAATACCCTGTCTCCAATATGACGCTCAAGTCTCTGTCCAGGCTGTTGTTTCAAGGCCACTGTTACATGTTTCAGTATCTGTCAGGATGGGACCTATCCAGCAGCTCAGGGAGTGTTGGGTGGGGGTGATCCTCGTGCTTTTATTCTAGAAGCACAGCAGTTGTCCTGAATGTGGTGCTGATGGAAATGGCCACTCTTCTGCCCTTGTTGTGCCAGTGTCAAAGCCACCAGCTGGCCGCTTGCATGTGCTTATCTAAAGCAGAGCTGAAACTGCAAGAGAAATCTCTGGGGGTGAAAAGAGTCAGGAGGAATTAAAGCTGTCATCTAAAGACATCTTTGTGAACTGATCAGCCTAAGACTTAAATGGAAGATGGTTTTTTCTTTAAGGATAAAACTCATTCACAGCATATGGCTTAGTATATGGTTTTGCAGGCTGGTGGTGACGTTTCATTAACAGGAATCTCTACGCTGCTTCTTGTGATGTGCATAACCACAAGCTATATTTACTGTGAGACATTCAGAAGCGAAGAGAAATAAGGCAGAACAAGCCTTTCTTTGCCTTTTTTTTTTTTCAGGCTTTTTATTTTCTCCTTGTTGTAGCCTGATCTTTCACACTTAAATCGTGTCTCAGCTTCTGACTTGACCCGTGTTTAATTCTTTGCTTGCTCTTAACACCTGACTCCATCTCATTTTCTAAATGACATATAAGCCCTAATTCATCCTAAAGGACAGTAATTGCAGCTTGGCTGATTTTAATTTTTTAAATTATTTTTTCCTCTTCTCTGTGTGATGTCCTTCTCATTAAAGTTTAGTCCCACTAAGGAGAGTCACTTGCCATGCTGGGTCACAGACATTATGTGAACAAGCTGGAAAACTAATGAGCACTTTCTCCAATGACAGCCTTTGTGATTTAGCACCAATTCTAGTTTTTTGGTAGCTGAAAGTTGGATAAGGTTTCTCTTAGCAGAGGGACAAACAACTGATCTCCCCATAAAAGTGTTTGGCTGGGAGGTTAGTTAAAAACAGCACTTCCATAACAGTCTTCATTCTTCCAGATGCAATGTCTATTATGAATGTTGTGCAGGTGATGGTTTAATGCAGCAAGACTCCTGATCAGCTGGCCTTCAAATCTATTTTTCTTGTATTTAGTTTAGAGAGATAAGTGATAATTTACTCATCTCCCTTTCTCCCTGTTTTTTTGTTTGTGTGGTTTGGTTTGGTTTTTTTTTTGGTTGGTTGGTTGGTTGGTTGGTTTTTTTTAATCTTTACCTCTGAAGAGCCTCTTTGTTATATTGGGACTGTCTGAAGTTCCTGCAAGTGGTATCCAGTGTCCTCAAGCCCTTGCACGTCACTGAAAGGAAAGCAGTTTCTTCTGTTCTGTGCTTAGGGACTGGAGTTGGTTGAAATTTCTTCCTACCATGAAACCCTTGGTTCCTTTGACTTGTCATGGTGTTCAACTGAGTGACTAAAACCTGTTGTTAAAATCTGGGTGGTGTTTGCTTTCTTGCCACCAACTGTTTAAAAGCTGAGCATACCTCCCTCCATATTTGCTTCCCTCTGAATTTACATTAGAAACTCAAAAAATCATTTATAGTTCACGACCAAATTTTACTCAAATCATTTCTCAATTGTTGCTGAGAATGCAGAAGCAAAGGCTGATCTATGACTTTGTCTGCTCAGTGTCTGGGGAAGTACTCACAGTACTGTCAAATTTAGAAAAGAGGTGTTAAGAAGTGGCAGCAGAACAGGAAGGGAGTCTGATCCATTACAGGAAGCAATCCCCACACAGATACTGCAATCCTCAGTGACCTCACTCTGTAGAGGATTTATTTTTAACTTCACATAGTTCAAAGGCATGTTAAAATATAAATCACCAAAGTGTTGTGTCTAAATAGGACAATTAGTGTCCTATATAGGAGTGAGGGGTGCTATGGAGATGAGTGAATTCTACACATCCTCTAAATATGCAGCTCACAGGTAATTGGACATACCTTTCATCTGGACAAGCTTATGATGATGACACTTGCTCCATCAGCTCACTTTCAATCTGCAAATACCTGTTAGAAACTTCCCACAGTCTTTACTGTAGCACTTGAACATCTAAGGCACTGACTCTGATACAATACCTGGTAACTGTACATGGATTCCCCTTCTCCTTTGCAGGTGCTGAAAAGATTGTTGCAATTATGATTGGCAACCTGAAAGGCATGGAGATCCTCCGCCGGATTCAGAGTGGCATGAAAGTGACAATGGTCATCGAGGTGGGGAAAAAGCGCAGTCTCTCGATGAATATCTTCACCATCCTCTTCATCTCGGTGTCGTTTTTCGTTGTTGCAGCAGCAACCTTGGGCTGCTATGTCTCCTACTCTGCTCGGAGACTCATTATTGCAAGGACCCAGTCCAGGGAGCAGGTGAGTCTGTGCCATCGCTTTTTGATACCCCCAAGTCTCTGTGGTGTGGATCTTGAGGGCAAAATACCGATCAAGCTCCAAAATGACTGAATTTGTTTGTTCCACAGGAAGGAATGTGATCTTGAAAGTACTAATAGGTACACATTTAAACAGCTTAAAACTTTCCTAAGGAACAGCAAAAAGTAAACTGTCTAGAGAAAAGAGTTGACTGTGTTTAGCTAGCTCTGTCTTCTACAAATTTTACACCCTGAACTGCAGTGCAGCTGTTTTGCTGATGTATTGGAGGCTGTGAGAGAGCTAAACTGCTCTTTGCTGACCCTCACCCTTCCCACATAGCACTGCCTATGTGCCTGCTGTAACAAGAAACACGATGGAAGTGTGCCTGCAAAATGGAGCATGACTTTGGCTGAGGTTGGGAGGCTGCTGCCTGTTGAAAGCTGCTCTCTGACTGGAAGCTTTCTGAGAATTGCAGTAACAGCCTCAGTAAGAGGTTAAAAAAAAAAAAGGCACTATTAAAATGTGTTCTCTTTAAACTCCTGGAAGGGAGATGCTAGTGAGTTAAGTATCCAAGTAAATCTCTTCTGTCCAATAATATGATCAGCTGATAAGACTAAAGCTCACAGGCTTGTCTTCAAAGTTTAATGCTAAACAAAGCTGGCCAGGAAAAACTGGGTGCCCTACACACTCTTTATTAAATTAAATTGAAATGTTTCCTCCTTCAAAGGTATTTAACAGTGCAGTTGTGGAAGCCCAGCTTTATTCTGAGCTATCAGGCTTTCAAGAAGATACAGATGTTATTAATGCCTCAGTGGTAGCTGCTACTGGGAAAATCCAATCTGCCTGGCTAGCACCTTCACAAACTATTTCAGTCTTGGGCTTCATGTACAGAAGGAATTTACTGTAGATTGAAAAATAATATTGATAAATGACATGCCAGTTCCACATGATTTCAGCTGAACTGAAATCAAGGAGCCTTAGGAAGTGCTTTAAAAACTGTAAGAATAGGAGAAAGCTTCTCTGCTGTCAGGGGTTAAAAATATACTGTTCTGTCAAAGTGAAACTCATAGACAATCCAGAACTGGTTTCACAGTGATTAGATAAGCAAAAAGTAATAAGAAAGTGCTTGCTAGTGAAGGTGAACTAGTAAAAGGGGGTGCTACAGTGTGCCCTGCCAGCCAGCTGATTGGATTTTCAGTGTAGATCCAAAGTTTGAGACTTTTAGCTGCTTTGGCTCTATGAAGTACTGAATATTAGTCAAACAACTTACCAGCTTGCATGGTACATGGGTGGCTTTCCTGCCATCATTCAGCCCTTTGGAAACTCAGATTGCCTGAATTTCAATTTGTTAGTTGGTGGAGTAAAAGAGTGTGTTTTGTCTCCTTTCTCACACAGATGCAGACGAGTTACATATTCTTTTGGGAGGTGTCTTTAGTGAACAGTCAAGTATATTGATAATGAGGTATTACAGATTCTCCCTCTTTTCAAAGTGCACTGAAGATCATATTGTTTCAGCACTTCAGTGTTGCTCTGAATGCATCCCTTTACTGCTCTTCAAAGCCTCTGTCTGCTTTTTTCACCTTCCCTGTGGGATTACCTTGCTGTTGTGTGAGGAGTCTTTTAAAGGGTCAGTCAGCCACTGGAACCGAAGAAACACTTTTGAATGACTCTGGAGTGTTACGATGAGTAATAGTGGTATGTGATAATGATGTGCTGCAGCTTGTCTTCTGTCTGCTCAGGTTCCCAATTGTTTGGCTTGTTCTTGTGGACTGAGCCACAGCCGTAGGAAAGCTCTTGCCAAGGACTAAAAAAGGGCAATGAAGCTTGAGTCCCACTTATTTACTAAGGAGTAGGATAAAATGAGGGAAGACCATTTTCTAGATGCTTGTGTCTTCTCTAAGAAGAAAAAAAGAGCGCGGCAAGATCTGTGTTTCATTCCTGCGTGGGACTGTTGTAACCCCTGCTTGAATTGGATCACTTCTGGGTATTACCATATTGGTAATATGTTTTTCCTTTTCTTTTGGCTTGAGAGAAATGGGACTTCAGTGTTCTCTGAAGCAATCTCTTGTCTTATAGCCAGTCAGGCTGTTCAGTACCTTCAAATTTCACCATTTGCCAATACAGTTTCTTCACCTCTTGGTACGAGTACTGCTTCTTCTGGTGAAGACACTTTTTCTGCATGGCTTGATCACATATAACCCAAGCTTTAAATGTGCCCTCTGTTGTAGACTTCTGAAGGCAGCAGCTGTCTCTCACTCTGCTTGAGCAGGAATTGCATGGAAGTCAGTAATGTGAAACTGTGTGAAGGGTTTCTTTTAAAAGTTGAGTGACTGTTGAGAAGAGCCAGTCATGTTGTCTTCTGGTCCAAGCGAAAAGAGAAGTTTAGTAGCACATATGTCCCTACCATAGTTAGTTAAACCAGAGTGGCTCTTTCATCATGAGCTATCTAGCTAAGCTGTTTGCAACCTGCTAGTTCCTTTTTGAATGCATCTTTTCTTCTGGGCTTGAAATTGAAGTCCCCACCTCTGCAGTCTCTTACTGCATCGTGTGGTTAGTGAGCAAAGACAAATGTGGTAGGATGGCTTGCTACCTTTTTAGTCAGCGGAGTACTGACAAATTCAGTTCCTCAATATAGTAACCTTTCCTAATAATGCAAAATGGCCCATGATATTATCAGTGACCTGGTTTCTAATTTCGGCTCAAATCTTTGCTTCCATTGATTTCATAAAGATTAGATGTTGCAGCTGAGAAATTACCTAACTAATGGCTTTGGAGGAGGTGAGTTGCTCAACTTCCCACAATTCAGAACTGTGTTCATGGCAGTAGCTACCTGTGGGGAAGAACTTCCTTCACTAACAGGAGAAAAGCAAGAGTTCCTGACCTCCTTAGAGCTTTCTTGTCTGTGTTGCCATGACCATGCTCCCAGGGTGCCAGGAAGGCACTCTGCCCCCTTATGCAGAAAGGGCTAGAGGTAAAATTGGCAGTGTTGGACTGGGGAAGGCTGAGGACTAAGCGACTGCAAACCCAGTTTTTCCAATTAGATACCTCACTACTTCAGCGTGCCAAAGCTTGGACAGGAGCTGAGACCTGACCTGTTTTGTAATATCTTGATTCTTTTTCCTCAACTTAGCTATTTTTTTCCTAGAGTTTCTGGGTTGGGACTTTTAGATTTCTAACGTAATAAACATTTAACTGTTGCTTGAAAAACTTTGCTTTGCAAAATGCTTTGACATTCCGAGCTCAAGTATCCTGGTAGACTATTCAATAAAAATCTTTCTCTTGCTTCCTTTCTCCACCCCCCGAGGGGTGTTCTGCTGTGCTTGCCAAAATCAGTGTTAAAGGTGACTTTGCCACTGGTGCATTTAATGAGGAGCAATTAAACTGGTGCCTATGCAAAACTTGAAATATTGTTTCAGTAAATTATTAACAATGCAGCCAGTTGGGTCCTGTCTAATATGCTTGGCCTGACATGAGATGTGTAGATGAAATACCAAACGAGGGAGTACATTCCTAGGCAGTTTAATTTTCATTTAATAACAAGTGGTGGTGATCGTTCTGGCTATGTAAGAGAAGTACTAATATTGCTGCATTCTTCATTTGTTGATGTTACCACATGTTGATTTTTACCACATTTGCTGCTCAGACTTTTAGGGGCCTCTGTTGACAGCAGTGCATGGCTGCTCTCTCAAACACTGACAAGGGGAACATCATTCCAGAGTTAACCATAAGTGACGTACAGAAACATACATTCATGTCTTCAGCAAAAGCTTCCAAGAAAACTCATCTACTTCTTGTCCCTACAAAAATCTGCCTGAAAATTTGTTTGCATCCTTTACCTTTGGATTCTATCTGTCTCTTCCTTGATAGTTGTTAATAACTGTCAGCTATTAAACTCTCAAAAGCCTGCACATGGATGCTCTATCTTAGGTCACCAAAACGATTCTGATACACAAATAGTTCATTTTGCACCAAGACTGTTTGACAGTGTCCTGGGGGACTGTATAAATCAACTTGTTTGCCATTAACTGTTTCAGCACAGGGAATCTTGTGCAGACTTGAATGGCCAGTCCATGTGAGTTTGTGTCAGCAGCAGCCTTCCACCCACTTGTCCTTTTGTACTTGTGCCACTAGCACTGCACTTGGAAAAGATTCATGTGACTGCGCTAAAATGCCTAAGGAGATGGAATGCTGGAAAGCTAACAGTGCAGGGCTCCTGCATAGAGCAGCTGAATTGGAAAGAGGCTTTTTGGTTAGCTGCAAAACTGAAGACTGGTCTGTCCCCGAGGTAAGTGCTGTGCTGGGACAGCACTTCCAGAGCTGCCTGATACGCCTCCGCGTCCTGAGGCAGTAAGTGAACCAGGGAGGGAGAGGACAGTCCTATTCTTTGTGTTGGTGGAACAGCCCCAACCTGTGACCTTTAAACAGAGAGGTTGGCTCCTGGGCTAATTCCAGTGCTGCACTGACAGCTGGACACCAACAGTTGCCAGGCAAGCTGTAAATCAGTGGAGACAGAGGAGTGTTGAGGGCGCGTTGGTGGTAAGTTAAGTGGGCTGATCGGTACAGAATCTCTCACCTTTCATCAGGACACGAGTGTGTGGCAGGAAGGTGTCATAAAGTGAGTATAACTATTGATTGTCGGACTCACTGTTCAGTCTTCTGGACCAAGTCAGTTTGAAGGCTTCTGTTTGTTTTGGCTGGGTCTAATCTGATCAAGAAGAAACCCTTGGAATTCCTGTGCTTGTGAAAAGGTTTGGTAAAAGCCCAGCAGATGCTAGTGCCTTGTTAGTGCACCACCTAGTCAGTAACCACATCAGTATGTCCTGAAACTCTGTTTCATGTTGTTTTGAAATAGCATGTTCATGCTTACTTGGCTTGTTACGATAACATCTGGGTTCTAACACTGTTGCCTGCTTGCTCGTAGGCACCTGGGTAAGTATTAGTAACTTAATAGAAAAATGACCCTGTTTAATTAACCAGGACTACTTTCTGTCACAGCGACGACTACGGGCCAGGGCTAAGAAGGCCATTGAAGAGATGCAGCTGCGCACCTTGAAGGAAGGGGACAAGGTAGGACTGATCTTGTGATCTCACGTATGTTATGGCACAGCCTTTGCACAGAGCCTGGAGAGTGGTCCATAGTACTGGAGCAGGATGCAGAAGTCTCTCTCAGCCCGTAATTGTTGGTGGCAGAGACAGTTCCTCTTTCAGATCAGGTCCTTTTCCAGGCTGCAAGACTTCCTTATATTCTTATAAATCAGATTATTCTGTTAGCTTCTTGCTTGTAGTCTTGCTGAGGTGAGAGGTCCTAATTTTGCTGGCATGGATGCTTAAAGGTAAACTAGTATATCTAATCAGCTTCCCTGTTTTTTCTTTTTGTAACTAAAACTGGAGCTAGCTGTTTCTAAACCTCTACAGTACTGCCTCCAGTAATCCAAGCTGAAATTCTAAACCACAGGTTTAAACTTTAAATGCTTCTGTTGAAGTGTCAGCTTGACTGAGTAATCCATACAGTGTGTTTATATAAGATTATATGTGGGAGCATCTTGGATGACTTTAGCTAGACCCCTTTGTCTGCAGTAAATCTAACTGGAGTTCAGAGGAAGCTTTCAAAGTCTGTTAATGCTGTAAATTCATTTCACTGTTTTAGGAAACTGGTCCAGATGGGGATTCCTGTGTTGTGTGCTTTGAACAGTACAAGCCCAATGACGTGATGCGTGTTCTGACTTGCAAGTAAGCTGTCTTCCAAACTGCCCCTTTACTCAAAATCTGTAAGCATGGCTGTTACTTGTTGTTCCTTCTGCTGTGTTAACAAAGCGGATCAAACTTTAATCAAGTTGTTACACAGCAAGCATTCTTGAATCTGTGTCAAAACAGTGTTTTGAACAACAGGAACTGTGTAAATACACACTTTTAGTGTGCCCCAGTGCCCTGTGTTCATAACTTCCCCATGAGTGGACTGACAGGCATAGCTTCGTAGAACCCAGTGCCCCTCAAGGGCATGCCAGGGCGTTTTAAAGATTTCTTTCTTTGCTGATATATAAGAATGTTACCACTAAATTGCGGGTAACCGGCAAAACATTGCCCATTTCTTGCCATTCTTTCCCTTAATTTGCTGCTTACTAAGGGGGTTGTGCTTCTGCTAAACATGTTAAACCATACTGGCTTTTGTAGCTTAGAAGAAGGCATTTCTTGTCTTGCACGCATCTTCTGAAACAGAGACCAAAATAGAACTATAGCAGTTTATTTTTCTAGAATTCTCCCCCCTGTTGTACCTTACTGCTGTAGCAGCCCAGTAATGTAGCACAAAGACTGGGATTGCTCCTAAGGTAAGGAATGAAGCTCCTTCAGGACTTAAGGAAACTTGTTCTGTGGGACTCCCCCTGTGCCTGCTGAATGGGACTGCTCTGGCCAATCTTCTAGAATTCAGGGGGCTGTCATGTGAACTGCACAAATTGCTTATGGGAAGAGGTTTCATAACATTTGGGGAGGGTTAAAAAAAGCACTTGGAAAAATTTTGATGTACAAAAAGTTCTGTAGAATAGCAAAATCTGTAGCTGGTGTTGTGTGGTGAGCAGTGCTATCTGTCAAACACTGTCAAATCTGAGCTGGAGTTCCCTTTGCACCAGGTTACAGTTTTGCAAAGGCTTTCTCTGCTTCCAAGCAATAGGACCTCTTAAGCTGTTTTGATAACACGAAGTTGGTTTGCTAAGGTGTTATCAACCAACTTCCTTGATCTAATGCTTCGTACTTGGGAAAAAACCAAAACTGAATAAGCTTTCAGGCACGTGTGAATGATTAATCAGTTGTCTTGTCACGTACCCACACGCTCGTGGGTAGTCTTGCTTAGTAATGAACTAAGTGCCACGAGTATAGAAGCTTTTAGACAAGCTCCAGATACTTCTGGCTGATTAGGAGACCTGACTTCTCATTATTTCCCTATGAACCCTGCTAATCTTGATATGAACTTGCAAACAAAACATGAGTTATTGGGGTAAGAGTGGAGTAACTTCTGAACGTTGCTGCATTATGCTTTGCTGCAAGACTGCTTTTCCATGCATTTGTGATGTTTCATTCCTCCCTGGTGCAAATGCAGCTCTAAGAGGCACATGCTTAAGATGACTGGATGGACTTGATAATCTTCACCAGTGGTGATCTCTGCCAGTATCAACCATATTAAATTCTCTCTCGCATGAGTTATAAACTGATATTTACTGCAAGAACACGCTTGATTTTAGTGGTTGACCTCAACACTGAGACTTTACTTGTTGAAAGCATTTAACTGTATCTATGAAAGAAGCAGGCAATCAAATGCTCCTGTGAGTCACACTGGTGGTATCTGAGTCCCTGGGGTGTGGGTATTTGCCAAGGGCATTCTTGTCCAGAGAGTCAAACTGAAGGCATTTATAGTTGCAGATACACAAGTCCAGTGTTAAATCCAAGGGCTTAAAATAGTCAGGCATTCAGGAAGTTTCAGGTTGTACTCTAAACATTAAGTTGGTGCAGCTGGAAGGAAGTGCTGGTTATGTGGGCTGAGGTGGAGAATCCTTGGATCCTACAAGGCCGTAGGCTACCGAGCACTGGATGTGGTGATCTCTGCACTTGTCTCATAATAGAGCTGATTAATATTGAGCAGTGCCTGTCTGCCTTGCTGTTTCTATTCAGGCTGAGGGAACAGGCAGATTACAGGATTTCAAGTCATCCTCCTAAATCTGTGGCCTAATTTAGACCCATTGTGGAAGTGAATGTCTTAATAGAAGAACACATTTGCATCTGTGGTGGCTGAACTATATTTATTTTCTTGAGTGCACAGCCTGCCAAATATCCACTTGGAAATACACAGCATAGACAAAGCAAATGGGTGGGAGTACAGTTTATCTTGAGGACATTACTCTGTGAGATGATTTGTCTATGTAGTTCTAACAGAAACAAGTGCTATTTAGTTATCTGCATCTGCACGACAGAAGTTAAACTTAAAGCTGAGGCTGAGACATCAATAATTGTATTTCGCTAAATTATCAGCTGGGAATGTACTTGAAAATGGATTTGGAAAAAAAAAAAAAGCTTTAGAGTGGTGTAACCAAAATGATAATGCTGAATTCTACCAAGACTTGTCGAGATACAAACCAGCTACAGGCTGAGAGAGAAATTATCCATAACTTTCAACTAAAACTTGAGGCAAAATAAGGTTGTCCACTCTAGAAGGAATAAATTCTCAGTGTTACCAACGGGTTCTTCACAGGTGGCATATAAGCAGTCTTCCTGGTATGAAACCTAACCTGTTGGCTACCTTCTTCCACCAGCCATGTCTTCCACAAGACCTGTATTGACCCCTGGCTTCTGGAACATGGGACGTGTCCACTGTGCAAATGTGACATCCTCAAAGCTTTGGGTGTTGAGGTAAGCCAGCAGTCAGCCACAGTGGCAGCTGCCATTGTCAGTATTACACTGACACCACATCTTGAGCTGTTTCTTGCTGCCTCTACAGCACTGGTGATAAGCCCAGGTGTTGCCATGTCAGTGGCCAGATGCTACAGGACTGCTGTGTGCCTGTTACGGAAACCTGCAGCTGACCTGGTCTGAGTTGGTATCACCTAAAACCTTGGGCAGAATGTCAGCCAAAGCGGACTATCATGCACGGAAGAATCGCTCTTAACTCTTGTGCTTGCAGCTAAGGGTGTTTCTCAAAGCTTCAGGCAGACTTTGACAGCACATACTGTCCCTGAAACCTCTGCTCAGTTGCTCAGTACCCAGAGTCCTTGAAAAGCGAATCTGTTAGCATGTACATCATTCCTGGAGCCACATTATTTCCTAGGATACATCAGGAACTTCTGATGTGTTCTGTAATTGCTCATTGCTGCAAGTGCCAGGGGAAGCTGCTTTTGCCAATGCCTGACACTGCCTGGACCAGCTAAACTGTATGCCAGAATTTGCCTGGGGGTGTCATATCTGCACTGAGTGGAAGGAAGACTCTCTTTTTGTGGTATTGGGCAGTAAATGAGTGAAGAATGCAGAAGCTGCGTCTGCACTTCCCACTCAATTAGGCCATAACTGGTTTTCCCCTATGATGTTGGAGGTTAACAGGAGAACTTTTATTCCATTTTATTTTTTTTTATCTCTGGGTAAAAGTGCCCTAGACTCAGTCCTTGCAAGCATTGGTCTCCTGGAAAGATGCAGCTTCCTATCAAGTTGTGACTTAACCATTTTCTCTTTTTTTCCACAAAGATGGATGTAGAAACACGGTCTGAGTCTGTGCAAGCCTCAGGATCCAGTGGGCAGAGACCTCTATCCACTGTCACTATGGTTAATGAAGATGATAATCTCAGTGAGACAGCATCATCTGGATATGATTCTGTACAGGGCCCAGATGAATCTGCTCAGGAAGCACATGCACCATCAGAAAGTATGTCTGTTTTTTCTTCTGTCTTGCTAGATTGCATTGCACTTAGTTGCTTAGGCTGTGAATTAGGGGGATTTGACTTAATAACATCTCACAGGGCTTGATCTTCCCTTTGGATCTGACACTTGATCTTTGTTTTCAAATGAAACACAGCCTTAGTGTGAATTACAAGACGAAGCCTGTGAAAAGAGTAGTTAAAAAATCAGAGGCTTACTACTTCAAGGGCAAAGATGTCCCTCATCTCTTTGTGGAGATTTCATTTGGATGAGTGAGTGCTGCTATGCCACCAGATCTTTCTCCTTTAAGTAGTTACTTATTTACAGAAAACTTACGGGGAGTCAGTCCTGCTCTAGTTTAGATTGTGCAGGAGAGAGATCACAGGTACTTCAACTGAATTTCAGATTTTACCAAGGCTGAGTCATCCTTGAACACTTCCAGAGAATTTGAAATTCAGTGAATTTGAGAAGACTGTCAGCTTTTCCAAACACTTAATCTTTTTTAACAATAGCAAGCTAATCGAAAATGTCTTCTTTTGTGCTCAACTTTGCCAACACGCACTCAGTGTTGCTGTTGGTGTTAAAAATGGAGAGATTCCAGGTAAACAAAGTAGCTATCCCCTGGATTGTGGGAAGAGGAGTAAGGGGGAAGCTTTTGGAGGTGAAAGGGGTACTGTCTTTCCTGTGGGAAGGCTACTTGATAGGAAAACGTGGGGTTTTGCTGCTTGCCTCCTGTGTTGATGTGTTGTTATACAGCAAGTGAGGTGTGTATGGGAGTGCCCTGTTCCAGCACCCCAGGAGAGCAGAGGACACTTGCTATGAGCTAAGCACCAGAAGCTGAAATTGCATCCCTATAGGCAGCAGGAGTGGTGCTGGATTGGTTACTTACGTGGCTCGGGCTCTCGTGTGTTCTCCCTTGGAGTGGGAAGGACACACAGGAACATCATCTAAACAAGGTCAATCTGCAGGGAGAAGGCTGTCCTCTATGAACCAGTGTGGCCCCCACAGTTTATCCCGAACCTGGTCTCTAGGAGTTGGTCCTGATGCCTGCCTCCAGCAGCCCTAAAAATACAAGAACTGACAATCTCCTAGTTGGATTTCGTAGCCTCATAGGGCCTACTGTGGCTTGAGCACACAACCTCTGCTTGCTCAGCACTACTGAGCTGAGCAGGAATCTCTAGAAATGACAGGTAGTGCCAAGAATAGGCTCACAAACTAACGAGGGGCAGCAGAAGAGTGGTAGCTGGAGCGTGGCCTTGGATTTCCAACTCTGCAGGAAAAGTGCTGGGAAAGGACCATTGCACTTCTGGAAGTCAAGTGAGCATGGTTCGCTTTAAGGCAGTAAAGCTGACTTGTGACGCTTCCTAACTTGTCTTGACTTGGTTTTGTTCTGGACAGATGACAACACACCTCCTGTAAATGAAGAATCCCAGCCCTCCACTGTGACTGCCCTTTCGCAGGGTGACAACCCAGGTTTTGAGGGAGATGAAACGCCAGTCTCTGAGGGCAGGGTCGTTTGTGAAGTCA
Source organism: Cephalopterus ornatus (assembly GCA_013396775.1). Lineage (NCBI taxonomy): Eukaryota > Metazoa > Chordata > Aves > Passeriformes > Cotingidae > Cephalopterus > Cephalopterus ornatus. Next base: position 425,245 of record VZRE01013480.1, read on the forward strand.
TGCTCTAAGGACGTGCCCAGCAACATGGTGCAAGCCTTCTGCAAGGAGCTGCCTACTGCCATTCCATATATACACCAAAAATTGCAAGACTGTTGCAGAAAATACTGCATTGGCAATGTTTAGATAAATAGACTTGTTCAAATCATAATTGTATGGTTTGCCTTTCTTAAAACTGCATTTCCCATGTGAGTTTTAGCACTCTTCAGATAAAGTTGTCTTAAATATAAAGAAAACCAGCAGATTCTAACACTAAAACAAAAGTTCCATCTTCAACAAAGCTTCTCTTCAGTGTTTGAGTTGTTTAAATGAGAAGATTTCTTATGTTGTAGCTGTCTCTACTGGGAATCGTTTTGAGTTGGGTTTTTTTTGTTGTTTATTGTTTTAATTCAAGTGGATTTTCATTGTAAACAAATTAATTTTTGATCTGGTCTAATGCTTATTTACGACACACAGGTTTTTTTTAAACGACACTGTATTTAATGTTTCAGTGCACTAATTTGATAGGAGAAAATGCGAACTAATGCTTGTAAAACTGGATTTCGTCCACAGTGTCTTTGGTTCTCTAGTAAACCAACTGATTCTCTACCTCTCAACTCCAACCTGCCAACCACACATTCCTAAAGGGGAAGAAAAGAAACCTGCAAGCTGACAGGCCAAATCTGACTTGCACAGTACTGTAAAGGGAACAACTGCAGGAACTTTTCAAGCCTTGTTAATGTTAAACAGTCTGAAACATCCTCAAGTGATCTGGGGAGTTATAACCATCTCTATTACCAGCAACATGCCAGAGTCCTGGCTTTGTGGGAATCTGGGATGACGTCAGAAAGAGTAAACTGAAGATGAAAATATAGATTCTTCCCACAGGATCTGCTGTGTTTTGTTCAGAAAATGATCCAGCCTCTGAAAAATGCTGCACTGTTGCTGTGCGTTGTCTTGCTCAAGTGCACAAGCTGCAGGGAGAGCTGACGTCCTGTGAGTGTGACAGAGGGTTGGAGAAGCTGTCTGCTGCCTGCGTGGAGTTGGGATGGGGTCAAGGAGGAACACTGGGCGCCTCAATAGTAAGTGACTTGGCCTTGCCCAGCAAAGGTAACTAAGGACGTCTTACAGATGCACTTTATTTTTTTACCTCTGTCTCTCTGACTAGTTTCTAATATTAGCAGGACTTCGTCTTAAAACCTGCAATAAAGAACTTCCGAATCTAGAGGGGAAAAGCAATGCATTTTATTAGTTATAGTACAAATTAAATGGTTGTAAATATTTCATAATTTGTATTGAATTTGAATATGAAAATGTAAATAAAACTCTATTTTTGATGATCCTGAGTGACATGAAGTATTACCAACTCTCATATGGAAGCAGATGCTGAATTTGCGCTGTCCCACAACCCCGAAACTCAAAAATCAGCAGTGTTTGCTCAAAGTAATTGGACTAAGGATGCTACTGTTACATGGATTGAAATTGGGTTGAGAGCTTAAAGCTAGTAGGTGTCCTCGATATAAAAGAGAAAGCCAAGCAGCTTAGGGTGTGTTCAGTGAGCTGCTTGATGTACCTCTGAATTGTTCTTGCAGGCATGTTCTGCACGAGGCTGTCTGCCACGAACTCTTCAGATCAGGCAGGCTGCATCTCACTTTTCCTCTGTCAGGTTGCTCAGCATCTCTTCCTTACTCCAAAGTCTATGCTTGCTTTGAAGAAAGCATTTTAAAAATTACTACATGTCCTTTGTTCTGTACTGTACTATCAGATGTAGTAAAAGCTTGTCTCTCTCCTGGCCGATTTGGTAGCAATTAGGTCTTGTGTTTCTTTGTAGCTCAGTTCCAAGAGTAGTCTAGAAAACTCAGATTGCAAAGCTGACTATAGTCAGACTCCACTCTGAAGCTGTAATTTGCTGCAATTGCCTTTCTATTCTCCCTCTGAAGTGCAGAGCAGAGAAAGCAACAGCCAAACAGTAAATATGCAGCCCCTGAGCACTTAATTTCATTTTCATTTCCATTTCACAAAGGTTCTATAAATTTATTGTGTTGTGTAAGCTGTAATGTAGTAGAATCTCATGAGGATACACTGTCATGAAATCACCTGCCAGTCTTGTGTTCAACTGGGGGCAAGATTTGACATTCAAGTAAAAAAAAGGGAGGGGGGGATTCAGATAAATTCAGTGCATTGAAAGGAAGTTTTTTGTTTTGCTCCAATCATTTGGGTTGCTTTGTTTGTATAATTCAAGCTTTATATTTATTGTCTTTTAAGAGCAACAAACTTCCCTTTTTCCCAGTACTTGTATTTGTAAGAGTAATGGGGATGCACAAGGAATGGCACTAGTGGAGTACTAGGGGGTGCAGTAGCTCACGTTGATGAACCTGTACTGCTGTAGGATCAGATGATGTGTATGTGTTCTGTCAAGACACGGGCTTGCTTGGAACTCAGGGCACTTATGCTGATTTTCAGACAGATATTTAAGACTCTTATATCAAATGTGACCTACTGCTAAACGAGCAAATGCAGCATTTGTATCTGTATTTGAGCTAGGCAGAACTTAATGGTTCTCTAGTTTTGCAGCTCAACTTGTGAGTCTGCCATGCTCTTATCTGTGCAGATTTGTTTGTAACTAGGAGCTATGCAAGGGGCTTTGTTTCAAAATGAAAGTGTAACTTTCACGAACACCATTTGTGATACTGACCTTGGCTCTGTTGCTGTCAGACTTTTGCTTTAAAGAAATTTCAAAGCTTCACTCTCACTTTGTACTTTCAAGTTTCCATGGATAGCAGCCGTCTTTCTGACCCCACTTAGGGGACTGTGCAGCAGATTTTTCATTTGTTTTTGGTGATGCTACGGGCTTGAACGGCTTTGGGTCATGTATACATATATATGTGCACTGTGGCATGACAGACTCTTTCCTCTAAGCAAGAAACCAACAGGAATGTGCCTGAGGGTTCCTGAAATGCAATACAAACCTGTTTTTTTATCCCTGTTGTTATTGTGCGGTAGTTTTGGGTTTTGCTACAGATGCACTAACTTTGTGTGTAAGATAATGGAAATTATGTGCCCGTGAGTTTTAACGGTTGCTGAAATGTCCGCCTGTTGACTCGGTTAATGTTCCCACTGAGTCACACAGACATGTCAATCCTTCTGCCCCCAAAGAGCAAACTGAACAGGCTCCAGCATCATCTGCAAGTGTTTACTCACTGCTGTCACCTGTCTACCCCAGGAAAGCTCTGATCTAGACACTCCACTTGAACATTTGCATGCTCTCAAAGGGGGACTGGGAGAGATTTTTTTTTTTTATCCCTGCAGGAGTGAAAGCCTTGTCACCTGGTGTTGGACTACTGTGCTGTCTTGTAAACCAGGCTTTACAACAGCAGGACTTAATTTTAAATCCCAAAGCAAAATAATACCACTTTCTATTATTGAGGAAAATTTTCAGGTGTTCCTATAGAAATATAGTTTCAGCTGAGATTTTTGCTTAAGGGAAAAAACAGGACTTATGATGGGGCTGCAAACAAAAAAAGCAGTTTGAGTCACAAGAGCAGTTGGACTCTTCCCATAAAATGGAGAGACTTAGTCTATCTCAGTCTTTAGATGGAAAGATCTTCACTGCTCAAGTGACCCAATAACAGTTGGACAGGATACCTCGGCTGTGTGATTTAACATAATTTCCTTGCATGTTTAACACACACCGGCACAGAAGGTAGCCCTGTCTTTTCACCCAGGTTTAAACTGATATTTTTCCTGTGCAGATTTGAATGGGGCTGCACTCCTGCAGTGGTGTAATGGCTGGCAGGTGGAAGAGACCAAAGAAAATCTACTGACTTTAGCAATTTAATTTTGGTTTCAAGAGAAAGTTGAAACTAAATTGCAGCATTCATGCACTCGTTGTTCAACTGTTAAATAAGTGTTGGCTGCACTGTGTATATTTATATAGCTATTTATTTATATGATCTTGACTATGGTAATTTGAGGGAAGTAATTTACGATTTCTAGGACATCTTTAATAAGTGAAAGAAAATTCTGCAGCACTAAATGGATCTTTGTCGCTGTAGAGTGCATTGATTAGACTGTAGCATGATTATGCACTGATGAGGAAAGTTTTCAAGTGGCTATAAATAAGTTCCTCCAAGCTGATAGAGGGGCAGTCTTTGCATCTTAACAGTGTTTGATTAAGAATCAAATGCCTGAGGGAACTGGAAAAAAGGAAGACATCCAAGACCTTGAAACAAGGAGAGGAAAACAAAACAGACGTTTTCCAAGCAGTAGCATTTTACTGTTAAATATTTATCCAATTAACAAAGTTTGAGTCTTACATAAGCAAGCAGTGTATGTCCTAATATGTCTAGCACGTGTGAGTCACCAAAAGGCAAGCTAAAAGGGTAGGAAATGCCAAGGGCATCTCAGAAAAATCTGTGTTAAGTCCTTAATTTCTTATATCCAAGGGCTTGTCTAATTGTGGACAATTAAATGGTAAACATTCTCTCTGGGAATGCTCTTAGAAGAGCAGGATCCAGGCAGGAACCGCTCTGTTGGTTCAGTTGGTAAACCTGTTGGTAAATCTGCAGCAATGTCTGTTACTCAGGTGGGGGATGGAAGAAACTGCCTCACGAAAAGCTGTATGCCAGTGTATGTGGGAGTTGTTTGCCTTGTCTCATTAATGTTTGATCTGTGTTAGTTACCACATGCTGGCTTATGACTTCTATTTAATTTTTCCTTTCTAGTAAAGGTAGAGCACCAGAAATTTGTTGCTTCCTATTCTGTTACAAAAACACGTAAGAGAATAGTATTAGCTAAACCTATATTCAGTCCCAAAGGCAAAACTTTTTTTAATACTACAGCTTCTCTTGCTGTGGTGCAATGAGTGATTGGAAGAAAATAAAAAAAAAAGTTTCATGCCAGTGCAATTCACCCAGTTTTGAAGCCTCCCCGTGAGTTAAATGTGGCTGCACGCTCAGGTCTGCTTTCACCTTGGTGCCTTTGAGGAGGTGGTTGTTACACAGCTGGAACTGGACAGGCATTGCCAAATAATTTCTGTGAGCACTTGGCAAACCTCGCTGTGCCTATGCTCACAAATAGACCAGTGCTGGCACCAGCATTTTTGGTAGTGAAGTACTATTGAAAGGCATGAAGGAAGGCAGGATAAAGCAAAAGTCCCAAGATTGCAACCTGTAGTTAGTGCATGATACGCACATTTTTTTTTAGTAAGAGCTCAAATTAGAGGCTGAGTTTAAACAATTGCACGCTGGATTTTTTGTATGATACACGATCAATAAAGCATTATCCTTGAAATCTTAGGAAGGTCAATTATGCTAAGGGAAGGAAACTGCAGGGAAACAGGAAGCAAGTCCTGAGGTCATCCCACAGCCTTGGGAAGTTCTTGGCTGCCAGGTATGTATGGCAGAATAGTCTTAGCACCTGATTTTTTTGAAACCAGGATCTGAGGGAACTCCTCTTTAAATCTATTCTTTTTTGCTGGTGGATGAGTGGCTGGACATGATCCAGCAATGTGCACTCAGAGTCCAGAAAGCCAAATTTGTCCTGGGCTGCATCCAAAGCAGCATGGGCAGCAGGTCAAGGCGGGGATTCTGCCCCTCTGCTCTGCTCTGGTGAGACCCAACCTGGCGTGCTGCAGCCTTGGGGTCTCCAGCACAGGAAGGACATTGACTTGCTGGAGAAGGAGGCCAGCAAGATGATTAGAGGGACAGAGAACCTCTCCTAGAAGGAAGGGTTGAGAGAACTGGTATTGTTCAGCCTGGCTTCAGGGTGAAATAACTGGGGCCTTCCGGTACTTGAGAGAGCCTACAAGAAAGGTGAGGAGGGACTTTTTACAGGACAAGGGCGAATGGCTTTAAACTGAGAGAGAGCAGATATACATTAGATATTAGGAAGAAATTCTTCTTGGTGAGGGTGGTGAGGCCTCTCTGGTTACCCAGAGAAGCTGTGGATGCCCCATCCCTGGAAGTGTTCAGGGCCAGGCTGGATGGGGCTTTGAGTAACTTGGTCTAGTGGGAGATGTACCTGCCCATGGCAGAGGGAACTGGATGATCTTTAAAGGTCCCTTCTACCCTAAACTATTTTATGACGATGCAATGAAATCAGAAGACATCAACAGAGGACTGTAGTAAGAGCTGATATGCAAGTGCAGTCCTGATGGGTATGAAAGCCACTGTCTTATTCCTTAACATGATAAATTGATTTATTCTAGTGCGGAACAACTGCTAAAGTCAGTCTGCAGATAATCTGAAGAGACAGTCATTGAGGACAAATGCTGAAGGTCTTGCAGGCAAATCACGAAAACACTGCGACCACGAATCAAGCTCCTGTTAAGGCAAATTAGCACTGAATTGTGCTGTGTGGTGGGAGCAGTGAGGCAGATTGTCGTTATGCAATGTGAAAGGTAAACAGGCACCGCCGACCGTATGCCTGCTCCTGGAGCTGGGGAGGTCTGGGGTGCCGTGCTGGGTGATGCTCACGGATCCCTGCCGGCCCGGGGTTTTCCCCCGTTTCTCTCTTTGCCCCAGCCTCCGCGGCAGCGCAAGGCTGAGCGCTGCCAGGAACACACCCCTGGGAGCCAAACCCCGTCCGTGGTGACGTCTGTCGGTCTGTCCTGCGGGCTGGGCCAGAACTGAACACGGGACTTGTGCCACGGACACAGAGCCCACAGCAACCTCCGCCCCGCCCGGGGCAGGGGAGGGGCCGTCTGCGGGAACGGCGTAAGAGCTTCTCCCTACACCCGGGGCACAGCAGTGCCGGGACTCCCTCCCCCGCTCCCCGCTCCCCGCTCCGGGGGCACAG